>QLPG01013231.1:1754-18603 GCA_003314385.1 Gomphus sp. MG54 | reverse complement strand
ACGGCCATTCGTTATATAGGTGCAATAAATGAAGATAATAGGGCTCGGTTGACAGAGATAATCCGACTTGGTTCTACTCTCATGTCGCCACCCCATACTGCGCCAATTGACATACTCTACCAGCGTATTGTGGACCTGGCCTTTCCCAAGCCAGCAGGAAGCCGAAGCCCTAACAGACATGATGTGCTAGCTGCCATAATCTGTGTTCAAACCCCACTGTCAATGGAACACATTGCATCTCTACTGAATCTGGAAACGCGTGATGTTTACATTGCCTTGGCGCCATTACAATCTGTGATTCATGTCACGGAGAGCAGTCCCGTCACGATTTTTCACGCCTCGTTTGGAGAGTTCATTGTAAATCCGGAACGTTGTTGTAGGCACAGCATTGATGCTTTCGAAACACACCGCAAACTCACCCTCGAGTGTCTCCAGAGGTTGAATAGGTCTCTCAGGTATAATATCTGTGATCTACCTGATCGTGCCACATTCACAGTGGCTCATAAAATCCCTAATCCTGGCACCATTTCTGAGACTCTCAGATACTCTTGCTTGTTCTGGGCCTCTCATTTTGTGGAGGCTTCTGCATTCCCACCTAGAGCCATTTTGCCCATTTTCAGAGAACTTGGGACATTCGCCAGTACACATTTATTGCACTGGATTGAGTGGTTGAGTGTGTTGGGAGAGCTTGGATCTGGGCTGAGGTCTCTCAGCATGGTAAAAAACTCGGTTAGTAATCAACATGGCAAAGAAGTTTAGCTCACGATTTCCCCAGAAATATTTCAAGACCGATGCGCACCTCGGGTTGCTATTCGAGGATGCTCGTCGCTACCTACAGATGGCGTTTGAGCCGATCGAGTGCCACTGCCTCAACGCGTATGGTTCAGCTCTTGCATGGATGCCTAAACGAGCATCGATTAGACATCAATATTGGACATTGTTTGGTGACATACCTAGAGTAGTGGTGGGTATCGCAGACTCGTGGGGATCATTCAAGCATCTCATGACACACCCTTCGTTTGTATCCTCCGTTGCATTCTCGCCTGAGGGGGGACGTATTGTGTCTGGGTGTTTGCAGGACTGTTCAGTTCGTATCTGGAATGCTGCTACAGGGGAGATTGAGCGCATACTGATGGGGCATCCACGTGAAGTGCGGTCGGTTACCTTCTCTCCCAATGGGACCCAAATCGTGTCTGGCTCGGATGACGGCTCAATTCGAATTTGGAATGCGAGCACGGCGGAGGTAGAGCATATACTCCAGGGCCATTCAAATTTGGTCAGCATGGTTGCATTCTCCCCTGATGGAACAACTATTGTTTCTTGCTCTGAAGACACCACTGCTCGGGTATGGGAAGCCACCACAGGAGAGACAAAATGCATCCAACCGTTTGATTCTCCGGTGACATGCGTTGCGTTCTCCCCTGACGGGAAACATGCTGTGTCCGGGTTGAGAGACAATACTGTTCGTATTTGGGATGCCACTGCGGGGACAGTTGAACACATACTCGAGGGACATTCAGGCTGGGTGTCCTCGGTTGACTTCTCATGCGATGGAACGCGTGTAGTGTCTGGTTCTTTTGACAAGTCAGTCCGCATTTGGAATACGGATACCTGGAAATTAGAGCACACACTAGATGGACATTCAAATTTGGTGAACTCTGTTGCATTCTCTCCCGACGTTACACGCGTCGTGTCTGGATCACTCGATTGCTCAGTCCGTATTTGGCATGCGGCTTCGGGTGCGACAGAGCGTGTGCTCAAGGGACATACATATGGTGTGACCTGTGTCGCATTCTCCCCTGACTCGACACACGTGGCCTCTGCGGCGATTGACAGGTCAGTCCGGATTTGGGATGTGACGAGGGACTTGGAAACGGTAGATCAACGGTCCTTTTCACGTGACAGTGCGAGTGTATTTTCTGCTTCGCTCCCGAAGATGTCAAAGAAGGAAAAGAAAGCGCTCAAGGGACATATAGATCATCTGACTTCAGTTGCATTCCCGTCTGATGGCAGCCCAGTCTTGTCTGGGTCGAAGATTTGGGATGTGACGAAAACGGCAGACCGACGAGATCAACGGTCTTTCTCACGTGACAGTGCGAGTATATTTTCTGCTTCGCTCCCGACGATGTCAATGAAGGGAACGAATGACCAAGCGCTCGAGGGACATTCAGATTATGTGACTTCATTTTCATTCTCGCCTGATGGCACACGAGTCGTGTCAGGGTCGACCGACAGGACCGTCCGAGTCTGGAACACCACCACTGGGACAAAAGAACACGTTCTCAAGGGTCATTCGGATTCAGTTTCATCAGTTGCTTTCTCCCCTGATGGGAAATACATCGTGTCTGGATCAGACGACAGGTCAGTCATTCTCTGGAAGACAGATACTGGAGCGATGTGGGTCAAACTGGAGAGACATTCGCATTGGGTGAGGTCTGTTGCATTCTCTCCTGATGGGAGACGTGTAGTGTCGGGCTGTCTAGACGGCATTGTCCAGATATGGAATGCATTTCTCGTGGAAGTAGATCATATACTCACGGGCCATTCGGATTCGGTGACCTCTGTTGCCTTCTCTTGCGATGGATCGCGTCTCGTGTCTGGCTCGAACGACCACTCAGTCAGGATATGGGATACAACTACCGGAGCGATAGAGCATACAATGGAGGGACATTCAAATTGCGTGCAGTCCGTTGCGTTCTCACCTGATGACACGCACGTCGTGTCTGGCTCGTTGGACCAGTCAGTCCGTATATGGGACACTACCACTGGTGCTACAGCACTAGTACGGGAACATGCATCCTTTGAATTACCGGATGGAAGCACAGTCACTCATGTCCTCCCTGGCTACTTTCATCTGTTTCCCTTCATGAGAGACCAGATATCCATCTCTCCGGGAAAGGACTGGATTCTCACCGACCCGCCACTGATTTCTTGCTGGATCCCCCCCGAATTCCGAAATTTCATTACACATGCCTTCTCTGTATCCAAAGTGTGCTTTGGATATTATAGTTCAGGTCATGTAATCATCGTTAATCTCCTGCCAGGATATTAGTAGCATAAAATTACTACCACCACAGATTGGGTTGATCAAGATTTACAACCATCACAACCCCCTCTTGTTTGATTGTATCCTTGTCCTCTGGTAATGGCAGGAATCAACCAAGATGTAAATGTGACCAAACAGTGGTTGTTAGACCCAAAAGGGGGTTTTATTCTCTGAGTACATTTGGAGTCTCCATGATTTATGGTATGGTCAGATTTGGCATGTTTTAAATATCCCTCAGGTTGTATTGACATTTGATCTCAAGCCTATATAGCAGTACCATGACATATTACAGCTAATGTTGTTGTAGGAGATTTGTTTTTTCTTAAATAAAACTGTTGTACTCTGTGAGCCCTCGATGGCTTCCTTATATACTGTCTACAGAGGGGAATGCTAGAAGTATCTGTAAGACTTCTGTACTGCAAATCTGCAGTATTGCAGCATAATTACGGATATCTGGGTATTGACTGAACTGAGTTTCTGATATGTTCCAGTGAATTCCAGAATATGTCAATTACTAACAGTTAAAGATTGAGTTAAAAGAGAATTGTTGAAGATTTACAACTATAACAGTATCCTCTTGTTTCTTTGGATCCTGTCAGGAACCGTACGCCAGTAAGCTGACTATTCAATTCAGCCCACTCAGCCCAACTCTGCTCTCGCTTGCTATTCAACATTACACCCTCAGCCCACGGACTATATGCACCTCGTGTATCCATCTTGGCGTCACGTGCTCCTGTCAAATCACTCCACTCATTTACGTCACATTCCACATGCTCGCTTTTCCATTCCATTCTCATTTACGTTTAATATCTTTCATTACATTTCATTTCATTTTCATCTGTTCGCAATTCCGTTCACTCCTTTATATCTGATCTGCTATTACGTCCTTAGGGTAACTTCGTTGGGAATCTAAGTGACACGTCACTCAACAATGTCATGGAGGAGATCATTATTGGGATGTAGTATTTCTGTTTCTCACTTTTCACATTCCTTGGCTTTCTCATTCTATTATAGGAATCTATTCAACTCCTAATAGATTAGAAAGTAGTATAAAAGGCCTTGTACTATTAGTTCAGTCTTCAGTCAGAAAATCAATCCTGATTTTGACTAAGTTCCTCTGTTCACTTCCGTCTCTCTTTGCTATTACGAAATTTGGGGACCGTGCGATCCAAGTGGGCGCAATGCAAGTATGTTGAAGCCAACCCCAATCCGAACCTCACCAATTGCCTTGCCATTGGGAGATTTAATAATATACGATTATGTCTTTATCATCATCCTAACAGATCCTTGTTGTCTTGTGATGTCAGCAATTCTGCAACCTAGAGAGAGAGAGAGAGAGAGAGAGAGAGAGATTCAATTATAGTGCTTGAAGTGCAAGCACTTATGGTGCACTCTAACTACAAAACAAAAGTACTGCGTGAGAGATAGTTATCTACTAGGAACTGTGGCAGATAGAATACATGGTATGAGGAGATATGACAACCAGGTTTTGTGAGTGTAGGGGAAAGCGAGACCCCATTCTTTCCATGGTGTGCCAGCAAGCTTCCAGAACATCACAGATGGCTCATGTCCAGTCCAAAATGGATGGACCAGGATTGCCAGTGCAAGGGTGTTTTGGTCAATGTGTTTTACAGAAACATCACACTTCAGGGATTAGGGTGTCAAGCAGTGGTCAGGTGCAGCTAGTTTCGAGTGTGTGGTTGGCTGGATTAGGCCTCAAAAAGGGGACCTTCATCAGCAAGTTGGAATGCATGGTGGTCCAAGGCTGCTTTGTGCATTGGACATTCCTGGCTTGTTGCTTCATGCACTCCTGTGCAGATGGCACACCTCAGTGTGATGTGTTGACACAGTATGGGTTTGTTTCATTTTTCTTCATTGGGGCAAAGGCAATCTTGTGTTGTATGTTTGCCTGAGCATTGTCCACAAGATGTTGTCCTCTTGGAGAGCCATGCAAAGTGACCACATTGATGACAGTTATAGAATTGCAGTGGGTGATGTAGGAATTTGGTTGTTGGGTGGAGGTGACCCTGGAATGCAATGTGGTGGCTGATATAGCTATTGGCAACTTGAGCATCCATAAAGAAGAGAATTATAGACATGTGAGTTTTAGTTTGCTGATTTTTCCATGGGCGGGAAAGGAGTTCAATCTGTTGGAGTGTCGAGGGGTGAGTGATAATGTGGTTGTTCTAGTTAATGAGAGAGATAACATTGCAGCTGTCTCATGAGGAGTCAAATGTAGTGGGAATACCATGAACGATGACTGGGAAAGTCTTTTAGGCAACAGAGAGCTGATCAGAGAGTTTAGGGAGCCAGCGGTGTGCTGTGGAGGCAAGATATATTTGTTCAGCTTCACTGCATGTAGTGAGCCAAATATCCCCACTCCAGTGTCAACCTGCAGCACCAATTCATGGTGGGATGTTCTTCATGTCCTCATTCACATCTGCATCTGGTGTGTATGACCTTGTTTCAAACCAGCAATTGGCATCTTCAATAGCTCTGGCAATTTCCTCTCCTAGCTCCTCATCAGACAGGCCTGAGAGCACCAGATTATTACAATCAGATTGCGCAAGTGTGAGGTCAAATCACATATTGTGGAATGGTGTTTTAGGAGTTGGCTGTGGGGCTGGCAGAGTGGGTAAGGTAAGGACAGCTGCATAGATGCGCTTCCTAGTGGGTTGCATGGTGTTTGGAAGGCCTAAGTGGGTAGAGATAGCATCCAGATGCTTGTCAACTTTGGTTAATTGTAGGTTGTGTGAATCTATGAGCATTGATTGGGCTGTGGAAATGAGGTTGTGGCTTTGGTACAGGGCATCAAGAGATATTGTCACTGTTTTAGCAGTCTTGGTCTTAGGGAGAGTGATTCTGTATATCAGAGTACTAAGTTGCTCGAGTATGGTAGCTAATGATCCTACAGTAGGCTGTCCTGGGAGTTCAATGGGTAGCAGCAGTGGTGGTTGGACTATGGGAGCCATTGGAATCATCCTAAACACACTCAGACTGGATGGGTGCCAGTTTGAGATGTCAGTGAATGGATGGAGCATGTGGTTTAAACACATTGAGTGTTCAAATATAGGGTGAGTCCTTTACACTACAGCAGTAGTTGTTATATTGAAATGGATGTTCTTTCATATGATGGTCAATTATTTCTGAGTCATCATAGAGTTTGAATTATCAAGGAATCAGACCTGGCCTGCTTGAACTCTTTGAAATGAACATAGTGTCTTCAGAAGATACATTGACTCCAAAACTGTCCTAATATGTGGATAAACTTAGAAAAATGCTTAATGCCATTGGGGATAAAAGTATGCATCCAGGCTGGTTTTGAAAAATCAAGAGGCATGTTGTAAATTTGGCCATCTGTTGAGCCTGGATCTGTGGCCAGTACTTGTATGGCCTCTTAGAGAAATATTGCTCTTGATGAACATGCAAGGTATTGAAATATCCTGAGAGCTCCTTGGCTGTGTTTCTGGAGAATTATTTTGGTAATTTGATCATAAGAGAGAGAGAGAGTGTGTGTGTGTGTGTGTATATATCTATTAAAGTGCTCAAAGCACCAGGCACTTATGGTGCACTATGACTATAGTGTAAATACATTCCTATCTCATGCCCTAGGTAGAAGAATAACAGAAAATTTGACAAGTGAGAAATAAGACTGGGATGATGAAGGGAGGGGGAAGGGGGTAGTCACTGGCTATGTATGGTATTGCAGTGCAGTTTGACTGGAGTACAAGCTGGGGAGGCACATGGGGCACTAGGTTCCCATATGGGGTTGAGTCTGCTGGAATGAAGGCCAGACAGAGGGGGTAGTATGTTATTGCTTCAGTGCGATATTGGTGTAGTCACAAAACATTTTGGTGGTTTGAAAATAGCATAGGGTGTGTAGAATGAGTCTTGGATCTGTTAATAGTCTAGGAATGGAGTGGCTGGCTTTGCCGACTGCATAGCATAACAGACTGCATTGTTCTAGGTATTTGTGACAGTGAATGAGGTAGTGAGCCACTGTTTCAGGTTTCCGACACACATCACAAAGTGCAGAGTTGGCTGCCCTGATCTTTTTAAGAAATACATTTAGGGGCCCCGATCTGAGCTGGATGAGGATGCTAGTGGCCCATTGTTGCAGCGTGCTGAGAGTGTTGTAGAGGTGCCAGTGCAGCAACTTGGGGTCATTTTGGACATTCTTTTGAACCTGGGTGACTGGGCCCAAATGGCCTTCCATCTGGATAGTATTATGGTCTTGCCAGAAGCCTTGAGTACTGGGATACTGGCAGGGAGTTTGCATCAAAGTGAAAGTGATAGGCCCTCTATACTTGAGCAGACTCCTGTTACTGCCTCCTTGGCAAGTGTGTCTGCCTCTTCATTTCCTGCTATGCCCTTGTGCCCTGGGACCCATTCTAGATGCACTTTCAGGGATCTGTGTGACTTGCCCAGGTAACGGATTTTGTCATGCACATCGTCCAATAGGTATTGGCCAGAGTGGCTGCATGTGTCCTGTAGAGATGTGATTACTGTCTGATTATCAAGGGCAATTAGTAGAGATCTTATCCTGCACTGCTTCTTTGCGAGTTCCAATGCTAATATCACTCGCACCAGTTCACCCTCAAATACCATGTATCTTGAGTCTTTGCCCAGACATAACTGTAGTAATCTGCCAAATGCTAGGATAACTGTCAGGCATTGGTAATGCTGAGTGATCGGATGGGGAGTGGCCAAGTCCTGCAGGCTGTCAGTAGTAGCTTTGGCTTCAACATACTCATGTGTCTACTCTCCATATGTGCAACCAATGTGAGATGGAAGAGGAACTCAGGAGTGCCGAGAATGTTGGCCCAAGTAGAGGACTTAACAGGAGGAGGGAAGTAAAGGGGCCTAAGCCTAGTCGATAGCCAGAATGAGGAAGTATGTACATGCATGCACTACTTATATAGTTTAAGAAGTGAGATGTGGAATAAGGAATGTAGGACAATAAGGTATGCAGTGTCAAGCCCCGGATACCAAGCTCTGGTTCACTCGGTAGTACCGACCGAACAACCCTTGCCTTTAGTCCCACACACCAGTGACAAGGCATCCCTCGCCAGTACATGGTCTCGGTCCGGTACATTCGGTTCATTATTTGGTCCACTTTCCTCATCCCATCCCCTCTATCCTTTGTCATTCTGTTATTCCCTGTCCTTTCCCTTGCCTGCTTACCTTCAGGGCATTCACTCTTTGTTGTCACTTGGCAGTGGCACTATTGTTTTATGTTCAGCCACTCCCTATTGTTTATGTTCTGCCACTCTCATTGTTCTATTCTCACTCACTCTTTTGTTCTTGATCATAGTTTATTGTTCTATTCTTGCCTACATTCCTTTGTTCTATTCTTGATCATTGTGGACAATACTTCCACATGATTCTTCATACCTTATTGTTTTCCATTCCTTGTGCCACTCTGTTCCACATCTCACTTATTAGCCTATATAAGTAGCCAATGTATGTAGATGGTTCTTCGTTCTGGAAATCAACTAGGTTTACACCTTCTTGTCCTCCCTTCTCCCATCCCAAGTCCTTTACCTGGGCCGACATTCTTGGCACTCTCCCAGGCATCCCTCTGTCCCAAATCGGTGGCACGCATGGGAAGTAGGGCGCAACGCACGAGCACATTGAAGCCATGCCACTACTTCTAGCCTGCATGGACTTGGCCTTTACCCATTTGACCCCTTCGGCTTTCCCGAGGCCTGTCAGTATGTACAGTTCCTGACATGCAGAGCATGTGGTTATTGTCTACAATGATCAAGAATAGGATGAAGAAATGTAATGAAGAATAGAACAATGAAAATAGGATAATAGGAATGTGGCCAAGGAAAGGACAATAGAAAGTGACCGAGTATAAAACAATAGGGTTATGGCCAAGGATAAAACAAGGGCAGAATGTCCCGTAGTAGAATGGGACCCATAATAAGGAGTGAATGGGTGGGATTAATGGATGGTGAATAAGGGAGGAGTGGATGAGGAATAGGAATGAGGAGTGTGGATGGCAAATGTGCTGAGCCAAGACCAACGGACCAAGTAACTTGCATGCAGCTTGGACACTTGTGTGTGGACATAGACTGATTGCTCAGTCAGCAGTGACGAGTTACCAGATACTTGGTTCATGTACTTGACAATAACTGTGGCAGCTCCAACACTCTTGCTATCACCAGAACCATCTGTGAAGATTTTTAAATCGTCCATTCTCGATCTGATGATTCCAATGGCTTCATCTGCATCCTTGGATATGTACACTGTATGTTGTGAATTGTGGTTGTCAGCTGGGCTGTTGGCAGGCAGGCTTGATGGTTTCCATGGTGATGGGACTGATATTGAAGTGGTGGAGGCAGTCATGGATGGTAGAAGGGTGATGGCAGGGGAAATGTTGGAAACTCCTGCATACAGGGTTGGGCAGGGGATGGGACTCAGGGAGTGTGGCCAGATGAAGGGCCTCCTTATAGCATGTGTCACTAAGCCTGAGCTGAATGGGTAGTATGTCAGAGTGCAACTCAAGGACATCCATAGCAGTACAGTGGAAGGCTCCTGTTATCAGCTTGCATCTGGATCTTTGTACCTTTTCTAACTGCCTGGTGTGACCTACTGAGCCTGACTTGTGACCAGTCTCTGGGTGAGTCCTAATGGGTGTATACCATACCAGGAGGGTGTATTCAACTTTGGAGAGAACCATGGATATGAAGAGATGGTGGATGTATGATTCTGGTAGGTTGAACAAGGGTCTGGTAACTGGGTTCACCATCAGCAGTAATTTAATACCCTTGTTAACTGCTTTTTGGGCATGTTAATGCCAGCATAGTTCCTGGTCAATGGCCATCCCAAGGAGCCTGGAATATGGGATGCAGGGGATGGTTTGGCCTGTGTGATGCCTGGTGAAGTTGTGACAGGTGATGCCTTTCTGACATGTGAGCCTAAGGTATTGAAACTTTGAAACCTCAGCCCTTGAATTGTATGAAGTGGACCAGTGTTCCTGCTTATCTAGCATGTCATTAATCAGTTCATTGCATTCTTCAAAAGAGTCAGCCACGGAAAAAAAGAAATTGTCATCAACATAGAAGTGTGAGGGATAGTTTGCTTCTTATGACTTTGACCTGCATCGGAGAAAATAGAGGGGGTGCATGACTCATATTGGCCAGTTCTATATTCCTCTCTATTAGCTTGTACAGCAAATGCAGACTTAGCATTAGCACAGCTGCAAATCTATCTGGCATGTTCTCCATTGCAGTTAGCACATTTTGGTATCTCAGTAGTGCATCGTTGGTTTGGAGGGCAGGGGCTGTTATGTGTGCAACAGTACTCTGTGGTAGAGTGTGGTCCTGCACATTGTCCACAATGCACCCCCCCAGTGTACTCCATCACCCAATGCCCCCATTCCTGGCATCAGAAACACTGTGGAGGCTGAGGGACAAAAATGCTTACATTGCATAAAACACCCTCAATTGCAAGACCTTGTTCAATAGCAGGTTTGCTATTGCCCTGGTCTTAAAATTCATCATTAGTGGCCTATGCTTACTTTTATCATAAGCATCTTTGCCATTGAGCCAGGAGATTTTTGTGATAGCATAATCGGATGCAATGGTATCGCTATTGCTTCTCGTATGACCTCAGCTGGGTCATCTACATCATCCAAAATAGAGGTAGGAGTGTTGTGAGCTACTATAGCATAAGATTGCTGTGGGACTGTAGCATCAGGGGCAATCAGCCTGGCCCATTCCTCCACATAGATACATACATGATCTGCTTCTGCCATAAATTTGAATGTGAGAGTGAGATTACCAGCTGCAGATTTAGAAATGCCACAAAGTGGAGAGGACATGGGGATACTCCCATTGCATGGATCAGAAAAATACTCCCCTATTTTTTCATTGCACCATCACATCAATGTTGCTAGGGTGAATCCATGGTGTCTTGTGCTCTTGTTTGAGTTTTTAAGTGAGAGGAAGATTTGTTTTTCCTGAAGTTCAGCTGAGGTAGTGTTAGGCACCAGGAATGCCAACAATGCGTGGGCCAAGTACTATTGCAATAATGCCGGCTTCATGATGCTGGTGGGTAACAGCCAACTCCTGCAGGCTGGTTGGAGTGGCTTGGCTTCAACATACTTGTATGTTGCACCCTACTTTCCATCTGTGCCACTGATTTGGGACAGAAGGGGAACTCGGGAGAGTGCCGAGAGTGTTGGCCTGAGTAAAGGACTTCAGAGAGCAGGAGGGAGGACAAGAAGGCATAAACCTAGTTGATATTCAGAGTGAAGAACTATCTACATACATTCACTACTTATATAGGTTAAGAAGCAAGATGTGGAATCAGGGCGGCATAAGGAATGGAGAACAATAAGGTATGAAGAACATGTGAAAGTATTGTCCACAATGATCAAGAATAGAATAAGGAATGTAGACGAGAATAGAACAATGAAATATGGCTGAGAATAAAATAATGGGAGTGTGGATGAAGATCAAACAATAGAAGGTGGCTGAAGATAAACAATAGTGTCATGACTGAATAATAAGTGAATAGTAAATGTCCTGAGGAGAAACAGGATAGGTGTCAAGTACACGTACCGAGGAGCCGATAACTCGGCAGTACCGACTAAAATACTCCACTAGTGACGAAGTACGAACCATTCATTGAGTTGTTCTCGGCCAGACGCACATATCGGTCACACCCCTCATTCCTACGCCTACTACTCACTCCTCGGTCCGCCTCACCTCGGGACTTCCTGCCCTTGTGTTATCTTCGGTTATGGCCTTGTTTTACAATCGGGCATTTTCTATTGTATTAGGGAACGTCCTATTATTCTGTCCTTTATTGTTTATTTCCACCTTACATTTCTTATTCTAATTTTACTCATTGTGGACAATAGCCGCATACTCTGCATACCTTGTTGTCCCACATTCCTTATTCCACATGTCGCTTCTTAACCTATATAAGTAGGACATCTTAATTACTGTGATGGAGGATAATGGTTGGTGGATGGACTAACTACTGTAATACAAAGATCTGTAGCTAAGGAACGTGTAGCTAATTTTCTATGCGATTATATGCTCTTACGCAGACGACGCACGGCGGGTCGATCGTGTGTAAGCGCTGGTCCGAGGAGCTGGTGGCGATGTGACCATAGGTCGTGTAGGTTGATTGTGGGTGATCCACAATAGCAGAATGCGTTAATACAGACGTGAGTGCAATAGATAATACCTATACGATTATCCCCGCTGGGTCCGCAGCCTTGAATGACGACGAGTGATGCTTTGACCCAATGCGGTTTGACGTCACGTGAGTGCATCGAGTAGATATCAAATATAAGTACGGGGGGTTTTCGGTATGAGAGACTGACTATTATTCATTGTAACTACTTTGTCTTCATACAAGTAGATCATGTAACTAGAATATGATCCGTAATTAACGGATTTTTGTGGAGCATATGCAGGGTCGGCCCACTGTGGGCTGCCCCGATGGAATCTTCATAGAAATATGACACCTGTCAGTGGTGCCATTTGAATAGAATGACTTCCCCTTTGTTCCCTTCCTGTCTGCAACATTTATCGCCTCTCTGGGCTGTGTCTCGTGTCTCATTCTCCTGTTTCTCAGTCATCTGTCCTCGGTGACTGCATATATGCATCCCGGTTCCCTCAGTTCTTGTTCCTTTACATGTGAGTCTCTTCCCCTATGTTCCTTCTATCCCCTCCTATCTGTTTTCCCTTCGTCTCCTTCTGCATTCCATACATTTCGGCTCCTCTGGCCCCTGTATCTCCTGATCATCTGGGTGCTTAGCATCTAAGTCGCCGCTGGTTTGAGTCCCTCGCATGGTAACTACTAGTAAGTCCGTGTTCTTGTACTACTTTCCACTGCATGCTCACTAATACATCTTCTGTACACTAGTTTACACTATTCTCTCCAGATTTATATGGAATTCATATGCAGGTGTGTTTTGGTTCTTTTCTCATCCCTCACTCCCTTCTCCATTCCTTCCACCATTCATCACAACAGGACATGGATGTACATACTTCCTCATTCTGGGTATCAACTAGGCTTAGGCCCTTCTACCTTCTTCCCTTCTGTTAAGTCCTCGACTCGGGCCGGCATCCTCAGCATCCCCCCGAGTATCTGTCTGTTGCAAATACAGTGGCACACATGGCAAGTAGGGCGCAATGCATGAGTACGTTGAAGCCAATGCCACTACTCTTGGCCTGCAGGACTTGGCCATAGTCCGCCCAACCTTTTGCCAACACCCCTCGGCAGTACCAAAGTCCGTCAGTACCTGATGCTTGACAAGAGTACACTAAACAACTTGGGCACTTTACTACTTTCCAATGTTGAATAAATGTTGAATCAGAAGTGGGATTGAGGGACAACAAATGGAAATAATAGAAACAATGATAAAGGAATTTTTGGTGAAGAACTGGTGTTAATAGGGTTGAAGGAAGAAAAAATATGGAATTAGTAATTTGGAAGTTTAGGGCTCATGGACACCAGACAGTGTATAGGCTCAGATATTCATAGAATATTCAGCAACATGACCACTCAATTGAAGGGCTTGCCTTGGTTCAATTGTATTTCAGAATGGATCCTGTCTGGTTGGAGAGTGTGCATTTGAGGATAGGAATGTGTATTCCAGCTGTTAAAATCCATGTCAAAGGAGTGGGAATGGTATTTTGATAGTATCAAGAAATTAAATGGTCAATCTTTAAGCCAAGCTCAGGGCTGGACCAGAATCCATCAAACCTCTGCCCTATCTTTCATACACTTTAGACTCAATTTAAGGGAAAAGTCTTTCACTCAAGGATTCATTGAACAAAATAAGTATCTCGGCTGAGTAATTTCTCTTGTTTAATAAAAACCATCATTTTCCCATTCCTGCACAAACACTCAGTCAGAACTTGACAAGTCTTAGGTATCAATGTGGAGTTTCTCACTTTAGTGGATGTACTCATGGAAGTATATAGGTTAAGGACTGGGGGTGGAACAGGGTAGCATTAGGTATGAAAAAGAGATAAGGCATGGAAAACATGTGGAAGCATTGTCTACAATAATTAAGAATAGAACAATGGACATAACCGAAAATAGAACAACAGCACATAACTGAAAATAAAACAATAAAGGCATGGCTGAGAATAGAACAATGAGCATATCCTGAGGGAGAGCAGATCAGGGTATAAAAGTAAAGGTGGAAAGGATGGAATGAAGAGAAGTGGGCTGAGTGATGAACCAAATATATTGAGCCAAGACCACATACTAGTGAGGAAATTGACTTGTCACTTTGTATGTGGGATTAAACATTAAAGACCATTCAGCTTGTATGACCGAGTGAACTGAGTCTTGGTGTTATGTACTTAACATATACACTTATAAGCATATAGTGAGTCACAAAACTGGTCCAATGTTTGGCACTTTTTACTTGCTCTGAATTTTATGAACCAAATAAAAATCTATAAAATCTGAGAATATTTTTACAGATACCCCTGCATCTCAGCTTTCGATTGGTCTCCTCACATTTATATAATAGTTTTTATTGGTTGATATATTGCAATTTTTTGACAGTGACTCATTAGACCAATTGAAATCTGAGATGTAGGGGTATCTGTGAGAATATTCTCAGATTTTATAGATTTTTATTTGGTTCATAAAATCCACAGCAAGTAAAAAGTACCAAACATTGGACAAGTTTTGTGAGTCACTGTATGTCAGACTTATAGCCCTTAAAATATCTGACAAGTTCACTGCCATACTTTACAACCTTTACAACTGACATTACAACTGACAAGAATATGCATCATGTTTAGGGACTGTCAGGCTTCGGGAGTGCCGAGAGGTCAGACATGTAGTGGCCAAGTCCTGCAGGCCAGTCAGGGTGGCTTTGGCTTCAACGTACTCGTGCATTGTGCCCTACTTGCCATGCATGCCACCAATTTGGGATAGAGGGAATACCCAGGGGTACCAAAGGTGCTGGCCCAAGTAGAGGACTTTACAGAGGGAGGAGGAGGTAAGGGGCCTAAGCCTAATTAATACCCAGAATGAGGAAATATGTACATGCATGCCCTACTTATATAGGTTTAAGAAGCGACATGTGGAATAAGGAATGTGGGACAATAAGGTATGCAGAGCATGTGGGTATTGTCCACAATGAGTAAAATTAGAATGGAGGAATGCAAACGGAAATAGAACAATAAAAGATAGAATAATAGGAATGTGGCCAGGGATAGGACAATAGGGAGTGCCAGGCTATAAAACAATGATTGCAACTGAGGATAAAACAAGGACAGGATGTCCTGAGGTGAGGTGGGTTGAGAATTAAGGAGTGGATAGGGTAGGATTAACGGATGGTGATTGAGGCAATGTGAGTGAGGGGTAAGGGCAAAGAATGTGGATAGTAGATGTGCTGAGCTGAGACCGGCATACCAAGTGACGTGCATGTGGCATAGACACTTGTATGTGGACAGAGGGTGACTGCTTGGTCGGCACTGCCAAATTACTGGGATCTCAGTACGTGTACTTGACAGGGACCAATTACTTATATATAAGATTTGACAGCCTTATCTTCCTGGCAGCTTCTGATTAAATTAACCTCATTATTTTGCAACTATTAGACATGTGTATAAGATGAATCAGTCTTGTAGCTCATGCAGTAATCTATTAGGAGCTATTGTGCTGACATGCTGGACTATTCAATCCAGCCTACTCAGACTAACTCTGCCCTCACTCGCCTATTCGACCATATGCTCTTTCACTCCCCTATTCGACCATATGCTCTTCAGCCCTCAAATTCTATGCACCTTGTGTATCTATCTTGGCATCCCATGCAACTGTCAATATGCTCCACTCATTTACATCAATCCCATATGCTCACAAATCTATTTTCACTTCATTTATGTTTAATACTTTGTTCATTACATTCTGCTCTACTGTTAAATCCACGTGTCGGCGCTTAGCTAGAGGCTTCTGGAAGGGTTTCCGGAGGGTTCCGAATGGTTTCCGAAGGGGGGTTTGTACTCCAGGGATGGAGAGACTAAGGGTCGTGGACTCAGGATCGGAATCAGAATGGGGATGGGAGTCGGGAAGCGCCGGGGGTCTTAAGACTATTTGCAGTATAGGGTGGTACAAGTGGTTCGAGGTTGCAGGGACTTGGCTTCAACTTATGTGTTGCGCCCTCCTCGATCATCTGTCCCTAATTTTGGAGAGTCGGAAAGTTTACTGGAACTTAATTGGAAACTACGATGCAGAATTAAGTCAATATTCATACTGGCGAATAGTCCAGTCGACTGGTGACTTATATACATGTATCTAGTCTTGTACTATCTTTTACCAAGTAAAGACAAGGGGGGGAAGAGAGTACAAGGGGCAATATAAAACGAAGAACAAAGGAGTGAGGTACGCGATGATCCTGCGTGTCGTCTATCAAAGGAGCGGAACCTTGACTTTGGAATCTTCAGAGGTTCGGAAACATGGAACCTAGTATTTCTGTTCTTGCTTTTCACAATCCTTTGACTTTCTTATCTATTATAGGAATCTAGTCGACTCCTTGTAGATTTGAAAGTAGTATAAAGATCTTGTACGTTCAGTAGTTCAGTCTTCAGTCAGATAATCAACTAAGATTTGGACTAAGCTTCCTTCCTTTTATCTTAGACTTCATTTCCAATCTCGCTCTTATAAAATTAGGGTGCAGTGTAATCTGGTGGGCATAACACACAAGTTGAAGCCTAGCCCTACTCAGAACCTCACCATTGCTTCAACCTTGGGAGATATTACATTTATTATGACTACATCATTCTTTTACATCGTAACATAATCTGAAAT
>QLPG01013228.1:0-10787 GCA_003314385.1 Gomphus sp. MG54 | reverse complement strand
CAAATATATTCAGACCTCGAGACGAAGTCTGAATTACATTTTCTGTTTAGAATTTGACAATTGTTGACTACTTCCTCAATGTGTAAATGCTGCTTGAAGGGGGAGGCAAGATGTCATAGCTCAATTGGTGGCAGCAAAACATAACCAATGCAGAGGGGTGGAGTACTGGAGGCACCATATGCCCTTCACTGTATTACCATGGGGGTGAGCCAGCTGTCTTTAGCATAGGTAGAAGATCTAGTTCTTGGAGGCATAATGTCAGAAGTGAAACACAGAAAATAATGTGATTCTGATTATACTATCAAGCACCAAAAATGCCGATGTTGTATGGGCCAAGTACTAATGCAAAAGTACTGACTTCATAATGCTGGCAGGGTATCAGCCAAGTCCAGTAGACCAAATGGGAGTGGCTGGCTTCAATGCACTCATATATTATACCTTATTTTCCAAGTGCCACTGATTTCAGAGAGAAGAGAAACTCAGGAGGGTGCCAAGGTATTGGCCTAAGTAAGGACTTCAGACAGGAGGATATAGGGGTTGCAAAGTCGATAATAGAAATGAGGAACTATCTACATCCACATGCTACTTATATAGGTTAAGAACTGGAGGTATAACAGGGTAGCATAAGGTATGAAAAAGGGATAAGGTATGGAAAGTATGTGAAAGCATTGTCTATAATGATTAAGAATAGAACAATGGTCATAACCAAAAATAAGACAATAGAATGATGAATGTACTGAGCTGAGACCAATATACTAAGTGACTTGTGAATGACTTGGTCACCTGTGCATAGAATTAGATGTTTAGCATTGTAGAGTTGCTCTAGGTAATTAATACCTAAAAGCCTATGCGTACTGGTCCTTTTCTCTGGTGGGGTCTAGCACAGTCATTCAGCATAGCTAGAATAGGTTCTGTGACTCAGCAATGTATGAACAAAAATAGAACATGAGATAGAACATGATGTGACAGGGACATGACCTGAGACATGAATGTGTCATGCTGACTAAGACTTGGACTTTGGCTTTGGACTTGAATACAATAGTCTAGATGTTTCTAGACTAGTCTTGACTTGGACTTGGAGACTTGACTTGGGGCTTTAACTTGTGAACTTGTTATTACAAAGGTGAGCCAGAGGCCTTTATATACAAAAACCAAGCAACAATGTGAAACAATGCGAGAGGTTGGCTATGTCAGTTGAATGACAAAGCAGGAGAACAAAGTATACAAAAGAGGAAACTGTGGAGAAACTCTGGAGAAATGGTACAGCATCAAGGCTGCATGAATAGAGGCTAGGGGCTATGATAGGGGGAGACTAACCAAAAAGGTAAGGATGATGAGTAACAATGAGAAAAGACTAACAGAATAGGAAACAGGTCTGATTCAAGCCAAGAAAAGGGGAAACATATAAAAGAACAATAAGAAAGTCCACCAATCAATGTCTAACAACCTTGTCTACTACTCCTGAGGGGCCTTAGGATGAGTCAGGGGACTGAGTTATCTTGGAGTATTTCCAGGTCACAGGCAATATATCTTCTGCAATTCCTCCAGTTTCCAATCCATAGGGAATGGCATGGGTCACCTATGGGTCAAATGTAGGTGACCCATACCTGACCCATGGGAAACCCAAACCCATCAACCCATGGGTTTTTCCCTCAGGTCGATGGGTCTTGCGTGCATGCCACACATGCATATATGTTGTGTTCATGGCAGCATGTGTGCATATGTCACATATGTCACATTCGTCATGGCACATGTACATTGTGTTCGTGGTGGCATGTGTGCCTACATCATGTTTGTGTCAGAGTTGACGCCCCAGGTTGGGCCTGGTTCATGGGTGCTCGCAGCTTGACCTGTACCCATACCTAAGGACACCTGACCCAGTAACCCATGTGGGTTGGCCTAACCTATGCATTTCCCTACCAATCCAAGGTTAGGGGTCTGGGAGTAGGAGGACTAATGGGTATATGGTCATTGTTATGGCCCATGCGGCCAAATAAACCCACATTAAACCCCACAACCACCTGCACCATTTTAGGGACCTTTCCGATCGCTCAAAGCCTGAATAACCGATTTCCAGATGACCGACATACATTCCGAGGTTCTGCAATTCCAAACCTCTGAAGACTCTGAAGTCAAGGTTCCGTTCCTTTGATAGATGACGCGCAGGATCATCGCGTACCTCACTCCTTGTTCTTTGCTTTATATTGCCCCTTGTACGCTCTTCCTCCCCTTGTCTTTACTCGGTAAAAGATAGTACAAGAACTAGATATATGTATATAAACCACCAGTTGACTGGACTATTTGCCAGTACGAATATTGACTTAATTTTGCATCATAGTTTCCGATTAAATTCCAGTAAACTCTCTGACTCTCTGAAATTAGGGACAGACGATCGAGGAGGGCGCAACACATAAGTTGAAGCCAAGTCCCTGCGACCTCGAACCACTCGTACCACCCTATACCGTGAACAGTCCCAAGACCCCCGGCGTTCCGACTTCCATCTGCTCTGATTCCGATCCTGGTTCCGATCCTTCACCCCACCCTCAGAATACGAACTCCCCCTTGGAAACCTTTCAGAACCCTCCGAAACCCTTCTGGAAGTCTCTAGCTAAGCGCCGATACGTGGATTTAACAGTATATTCATACTCACACTCCTGATCATCATTAAGCATGAGACCTATCACACGTTCACAAGCCATGCAGACAATCACTCAGGCATCTGCCTGCTGTGCATCCGTCCCCCGAGAACTGCCCATCCCCAGACCAAGTTTTCAGATGCCTCAGACCCCAGCTCATCCCCCGGAGCCTTCCTCCGACTCCAGATTTTCAGACGCAGACCAACACCTGCATTCGAATTTGACCAACCTATTCCTTGTGAATCACCCCCCAGTGATTCAACAATCATCGCCATCGGATATGCGGTCCAGTTTAGGACCATCCACAGCAGTGCCGTCAGACTCGTCGGTGCCCCCCTACGTACCACCACCTTTCACACCTCTGCCCACGGCACCACCGCCCGTGGCACCACCACTCGTTGCACCACCCGCCGTACCCCCATTCACTGCACCACCCCCCGTTGCCCAACCCCATGTCACACCACCACCCGCCGCAGTACCACCGCCTCCTGCACACCCAGGAGGGGCCCCCACCTTAGGACCCAACGTTGTGCCTGATCTCACTCAGGCCCTTGTTATGTTGGCAAGTAACTTAGCCAGCCCCAGAAGATCAGCTCCCTGCACCACCAAGGTTTGGGATCCAGATACCTTCGATGGATCCGATTCGAGAAAACTACAAGCCTTTCTAGTGCAATATAGGCTGAATTTCCATAACCGCCCTGACGCCTTTGACACCGAGAGTGCCAAGGTAACCTACGTACTGTTTTACCTAACCGGTACCGCCCTGGACTGGTTCGAACCAGCCCTTTCCGCCCCTGACAAGCCAGACTGGCTCCATGACTATGAGGAGTTTGTGAATGAACTCAAAACCAACTTCGGCCCCTACAACCCAGAAGGAGAGGCCAAAGCAGACCTTGAGACCCTTCACATGTGCGACAATCAGCGCATCATGAAATATGTAGTCGAATTCAATCGACTAGCCACCCACGTCCACTGGGGCGATGCTGCACTTTGTCACCAGTTCTACAACGAACTCCCTGGCAGAATCAAGGATGAGATCTCTAGAGTAGGAAAGCCCCATTTCCTGCTCCAACTCTGTCTCCTGTCCCAATCCATCGATGCCTGCTACTGGGAGAGACGATTGGAAATTGCCAGAGAGTCCCCCTCCACCCGGAACTTCGACTGCCCCTACAACAGAGGGAGGACCCCTGTGACCACGTATTTGGCCCCTAACACGGGCAATAAGATGGCCAATGTAGGCCAACCCGTGACCCCGTCCAGTGGCAGCAGGACTACCACGGATCTTTCATCCAAAATCGGAAAAGACAGAAAACTTACATTGCAAGAATGGCAACGCCGCTTCGAACAAAACCTCTGCCTCTTCTGCAGCAGATCGGGCCACCCAGCCAAGGAATGCCTGAGATCTACCACCACGGTCACCAAAGGGCGCGCAGCCTCCATGACAGAAGAGGTTGAAGAAGAGTCTGAGACGTCGGATGCTTTGGAAACCGAGGAATAAGAAGTTAGGCCCCCGACTCTGGCACCAGTTGTTCACGTTGAACACCAACTATGCCTACGGACGTAAAACAAAATAATGCATCCGACCTTTTCAGGAATATGACCCCCCGTGACCAATCATTGAAAAGATTTAGACCCCTGTGCAGAAACACTCCAACCCTCTGAACTCCGACCCTCTGATTCCAAACCCCGTCAGAATTATAGTTGCAAGGACCACGCTCACCCACTACGATCCATTGATTGACAGGGTATTGAGTACTACTCGTTTAGATTATCCTAACTGATTCTTGGCAATATGGAGCTAGCAGTCTTCACTCAGCGCTGAAATATGACCCTCCAAAAACTCCACTCAGGAAGAACCCTGATCATCGCAGAATCCTGTACCATCCCTTAAACTAACGGTACCATGTAGATTCTCTAGAACTAGACCCTTTCTTGTTAGAGTATTAATACGAAATTAAACTAATCAACAATTTCAACCAAGACTCGAGTTGCAGGACACTCCCCGAATCCCGACAACACTACCTCCGTCCAAAGCGACAATCCGGTAGAATGAATGCTACGATCCCCACAACTACCACGAACATCATGCAAACCATGACCCCATCCACATAGTTGAACGAACGAGGAAACATCTACCCTAGAAGGAGGAAACATCTACCCTAGAAGGAGGAAAATCAACCAGAAAACAACCCATCGATTGGGAAACCCCGACAGCTCCCCTCTAGGAAAAACCACCTCGATGCTGTCTACGATCACACTCACGACCCAATAATACAAAAAAATCCATTTATTATCAACATGGAACACCCAGGCCCTGGTCGGAACCAACTCGATCAAGACTCAAAACTGTTCCAACTTGGACCAGCCCTAGAGGCTCCACCCTCTAAACCCCTTAGAACCACCCAACGGACTCCTCACAACAAGCATCGACATTCCATGACCGAGTCACTCAACAGGCTCACCCGAGACTCCCCCGGTCTCTGAAAGATGAATACCACCTGAGAACTGATCAGGGGACCAACCCCCTGACTAATCAAGGACGACAATGCGTCAACAAGATTCCAAGCCAGTGTAACCTCCCCCGAATGCAATTCCGACAACTCAATAATCCACAGCAGGCAACGATCGAGTGCCATGAGGAGATCATGAAAATAACTCAATTTCGCCTGGAAGGCATCCAGACGGGTCAAAAACGCGGAAATCCAATCGAAGGCTTCCAGACCATCTGCCCCCACCACCAGGCCACTGGGGATAACACCCCGCCCTGACTGACCTAGAGGATGGTCTCTGGACGGTAACGGATCTAGGAAATGCCCCTGCACTACGGAGAAGTTAAAGGAAGGAGAAATTTAACTGGATAGACGAACCAAGGGAATCATGAATCGCGACAGCATGAGCCCACAACGCCGCCACATCAGCATCAATGCCCCACAGGCGTCAAACTTCATCCTCGAGACCCCCGTCAAACTCCCCTGATGACACTCCGGAGAGGAAAAAGCGGGAAAGAATTCCGAAACTTCCCGAAGGTTGAGGATCTGTGTTCTCCATTGGGGAAAGGGCCCTCCCAGTTCTGCAAACACCCCCTTTTATAGACAAAATGAACCATCAGCGCTTATCGATCAAAAACATCCCAGGGAATCATCAAAGAACTCCCACAGTAATGTCCGTCTTAATTACTGCTCCAATTAAGCTTAGGACCTCGAGGGCTTGGTCCTAGTGGAGGGATACAGTTATGGCCCATGCTGCCAAATAAACCCACATTAAACCCCACAACCACCTGCACTGTTTCCAGGACCTTTCCGATCGCTCAAAGCCTGAATAACCGATTTCCAGATGACCGACATACATTCCGAGGTTCCGTGATTCCGAACCTCCAAAGACTCTGAAGTCAAGGTTCCATTCCTTTGATAGATGACACGCAGGATCATCGCGTACCTCACCCCTTGTTCTTCGCTTTATATTGCCCCTTGTACTCTCTTCCTCCTCTTGTCTTTACTCAGTAAAAGATAGTACAAGAACTAGATACATGTATATAAACCACCAGTCGACTGGACTATTCACCAGTACAAATATCAACTTAATTTTGTGTCGTAGTTTCCAATTAAGTTCCGGTAAACTCTCCGACTCTCCGAAATTAGAGACAGACGATCGAGGAGGGCGCAACACATAAGTTGAAGCCAAGTCCCTGTGACCTCAAACCACTCATACCACCCTATACCGTGAACAGTCCCAAGACCCCCGGCGTTCCGACTTCCCTCCGCTCCAATTCTGATCCCGGTTCCGATCCTTCACCCCACCCTCAGAATACGAACTCCCCCTCAGAAACCTTTCGGAACCCTCCAAAACCCTTCCGGAAGTCTCTAGCTAAGCACCGACACATGGATTTAACAGTCATACACTCTCATTTTGTGTTTAAGAGTGAGTCGAATAGAGTGGGCAGGGTAATCAGAATGGGATGGTGCCCTGAACTCTGCCTCATATTCCACTCTACTCCTATCACGATATGCTGGTCTAGATGTCATTCCAAGAAATATGTATGGTTCTTGACTTTCTGGGAAATAGACTGCATCTCCTATCACATATGACTGAGTGTAGATTGGATGGGATCTTCTTCTGAGTGAGAAATGTGCTTGAGGGGGTACGCGAAGATAATGATATGTTAATGGTTCTGCCTGGATCTGTGTGTCATGGGTGTTGTAGTGTTGCATGGGAATGAGCTCTGAAGAAGACATGATGATGAATTGGGAGTCTGTATATAGGTGATTACATCAGCGCAAAAATTTTGTGACCAAAATTTTTTTGACAGTGTCAGACTGCTTAAAAAAAGTGTTTATGAATTTTGAGAATATGTTTGAAAGTTTGGATATACTACACTTGCAATAGTGATTTTTTTCAAAAATTAAAACCAACAATATGTACATATAGTTCCATGCCATTGATCTGTGGTCTCAGAATAATTTTTTTCTCTATGCTGCCAGATCCTTGTGCAAAATGGCAAGCGTGACACTTGAGTCACGTGACCTTAGCGGCCGCTACCTTATAATAGTGGCACCGCAGCCTGTGCATCATTGCATTGACAGCCAGATCCATAAATGGAAGGATAGTCTGGCAAGATGTGGGAGGTATGACTACTATTATGTTAGGAGAAAATCTGGATGGATACCACATTATAAGTTGTGATGTATGTAGATCTGGGTAGCCTGAGAATGTGGTTTCCAATGGATGGTGAGTGGCCACTGGCATGGTGGGTATGCGGCGATAACTTGAAGCTGCATGGTGGAGATATATAATACTATTGGAAATTTGCAATTGGTAGTAGAGAGAAGAAGTATCAAGTCGATATGGTTCAAAAATTATGCCTCACCGGATTTAAACACGCATATGGCCCATCCCCCACATGCTCAACGGGCCCAGGGCTTCAAGTCTAGCCCCGAGCCTTGGAAGCCCTCGACCCTGGCTTGGCTTGGCCGGGCCTGGACTTCGAGCCCGGTGAAGCACAAGACTATTTCATGTGTCCCCCAAGTGTCCCACATGGCTGTCAACATCATGAGCTCTACTATTGCACCACAATCATCGCTATATCGTTCCACACGATGGTATTGAGTAGTCTCGGTATGTGATTACCTTTTTCAGAGGATATTGTGGGGATTGATCGTTCTTCTCTCATTACACAGGCTGTCGTGAATAACCAGTTTCTCGAGGGAAACTGGAAGCACCAATGGGACATGAGAGCACAACAGAAGAGGGCTGTCAGGAGCTGATAGAGGATATTGTGAGCACATCGCGAGAAGAGGGCTGCTCTCTCATTATCTCGACGTACGTAACTCGGAATGAAGGGGCATGAGGATTTAAAATTGGATTCTGGGTGTGGTCCTATAACTCAGATGACTACCGTCACCCAGTACTTGTTAATTTCTGATGGCTGACTCGATCGATCCAAAGAGTATGACGCACCGCGAATTGACCCTGAAGTTGATATGAGTACCAACAAAATAATCTTATAGATTCAGCTTGTCCTTGTTCTGCAGGTCATTGCGTCTTTTTAGCGACGGGTTGGTTAAACTAACTGCGCTCCGCCCAGTGTAGCAAAATTGCTTCTCGGGGTGACACGGTTTGTCACGCCGACACGTTAATTTTTTCCTCACTCGCTATGTCAGTATTCCTACAACTAACTACTCTGCAACGGCAAAAATATCTGAGCATAGGATGCAAGGCTTGCATAGATCATCAAAAGTTGTCACATAGCAATTATCCCTGGTACAAGCAAAGGTCGAATATAAGAATTATGAGCCCAAACCAGGTTTGGATCTGTTCGAAGCTCGAAGGCGTCGGTCTTGCTTGAAATATGAAAGGTATGGAACTGCCAAAGAACTTGGATGAGCTTGCTCCAAAACGGGAGGGATACTCAATTTGGTATCTAAGTGTGATTCTAATGATATGAATGCTGACCGATCATTGATTATATCGATCGAAAATACGTTAGTTGGCTTTTCGTGCTTTATGAATTGTAAATTTTAGCTATGGAGATTTGCCTGTACAACAAGTTGGTAGAGCATTGGAAATAGAGTAGCTATGGAGATTGATCTCATGTTAAAAAGAGACGCCCGATCTGTAGCACTTTTACGCTCCACCCCAGGAGGGTCTATAAACAGAGGTTTTGCAGCTTTGGTTTTGCATACTCTCCCGTAGGTAGAACCTGCATTGTTTCTTCGACTTCCCTCCCTATGTAAGTGGCCTGTTTCCCGTTGCCTCCTTACTCACCTCCGTGACAGCACACCGTTATTTCTTCGACTTCAACTTTATACTACGTCTTCTCTGTCAAACTACCAGGTAAGTGTCTCAATCTACGTACATTATCTGCCACTCAGTAACGTTCCTAGCTGCGTTAACATCCCCCACAGGATGCCCCGTCGTCCGCCGCCGTCAGCACTACACCTTTACACCGGCCCTACACCTTCACGGGCCCATCCCAAACACACCCTCCCCGCCCTCCCATGCCCTGCGCTCTACATCCCCTCCAAGTCCACGACGCCACCTCCCACTCTCACACGCGCACTGAGCACCTCTTACACCCCCACCGCTTCAGCCGCACCCACAGCCGCGACTTGGCTCTGGAATTGGTCGTGGCTTCCCAGTGCAGAGTCAAGCTCCACTTTGGCCTACTCTGCATCTCCCAGGAGCTCGAGGGTGGGGAGTACTAACAGCGTTCGCGGTCCCTGGGACCATTCTCGAAGCCTTGACCCAACTACTTTGGACCTGGATAACCTTATCAAAGTGCCGGAGCCTGCGGCTGTGACTTCGAGTCCGTTGTCGTCAAGCGTGTGGTAGTGCATGTAATATACACAGCTAGAGGCTTGAATGATGTAAGATAGGGCCAGTACTTGTTTTGTTCAAAGTCTGGTGATCTTGGACGATAGACATGATTTTTTCACAATGACCCTCCGTCTCCACCTGATATTTACAGCAAGCGAATTTTATAAGTACGTTGATGGATTGATGCAATTCGAAGTTAACGCTCTACAAGGCCCGAATGTATCGTAACACGAGAGTAAATAATAGTGCAGTGCAGAAGATGAATCAGATGGGTTGTTTATGAATAGCAAAAATGATAGAGTGTGCTTTGATATGAAAATGTCAGTTGCAAGTAGCTTCGCATGCTTGACAAGTATCATGACGCGGACTCTCCCACAACATGCTCATACTAACCTTCACCTAGCAGACCGGAGCATGGTTAAACACATGCTAGTAACACCATCATTGACAATACACCTTTTTTCGCTGGTTCCCCCAGAGTGGTCTCAAGCACCGTTCGGATCGACTCCGCCGTCTTCCCAAGGCGCTCCAGAAGCCTATCTGCCCTGTCGATGAATACGTGGTTTCGGACGGTCGAAATGAAGTTGTGAAACACGGCCTACACATCATTGAGCACATTTTTTTCAATACAAGCTCACTGTATGGGCTACGGGCCTGGGCAAGCACCTTCTGCCAGCTAGAAGCGAGAATAAAATATCAAGACAAACGCAAGGAATTGCCAAGTAGGTTGTCTAATATATAAATGCTGAAAACTCATCAGAAACTTACACGACTTTCGCGGAAGCTACCACCAAATGAAATGAGCACAAGGGAACCGAAAGGATCCTCTCACTTGCTTTGGCCATACCTAATTTCAACTTGTCATTCAGGCTATCCTCGAACTGACATCATCCATAATACGCTTAACGTTCTGGGAGTAAAACCAGTAATTATATCACTCGTGCCCGCCGGAGAGTGAGACCTTGGTAACGCGAGCCATAATTCCTATGGGCTCGCCGAGAAGAGTGACTTTCGTGGTCCTCGTCCTCAAAAAAGTGTCCGTCCCATTTTCCTCTTCGTTGGCCCTGCCACATTCCACGAAATGCATTTCAATCTTCCTCTTTCACCTCAGCAATACCCCTTGCACATAAGCAATCACTGAGATGACCAATATCTGCAGATGCATAATGAACATTCTTGCAGCATGCTGCCATGACAACACCATTCCACCAGGACAGAATAAGCCCCTGAATGAGGAGGATCAGTAGAATTCACAACCTTTGTAGTCCTGAGATCACCAATGTCGTTCACATCTGTAAAACAAGTGGTTTTTTTGTGGCCTTTGTCTTGCTCTGGGAG
>QLPG01013227.1:0-10245 GCA_003314385.1 Gomphus sp. MG54 | reverse complement strand
CCATCAGGGGTCTTGGCTTGCCTCGGGTCTCAGCTTGCCTCGGGTCTCAGCTTGCCCAGCTGGGCTCTGCTGAGGCTTTGGCTGGGCTCTGCTGAGGCCTTTGGCTGGGCTCTGCTGGGCCTTTGGCTGGGCTCTGCTGGGCCTTTGGCTGGGCTCTGCTGAGCCTTTGGCTGGGCTGGGCTGGGCCTTTGGCTGGGCTCTGCTGGGGCTTTGGCTTGGCTTTGGCTTGCTCCTCTGCCCGGAGGGTGGCTCATATAATTGAAATTCAGTGCTGAATTTGCTTATATAAGTGAGGTTAGCACTGAACCTCACTTATATAAGTATACCCATGAATTATATAAGTGCACCCGCAAATTATATAAGCATACCCACAAATTATATAAGTGTACCTGCGAAAACCCACCTGCAGGTATGGGTTTGGGCCAGGTTAGAAATCCTAACCCTGACCCTTATCTGTGCTACCTGTACCTGCTATCCATGTGGGTTTCCAATACCCACACCAATCACTAAGAGTGTTGGCCCAAGTAAGGGACTTCAGACAAGAGAAGGGAAGATGAGAGGATGTAAACCAAGTCGATATTCAGAGTGAAGAACTATCTACATACATTTACCACTTATATAGGTTAAGAAGCGAGATGTGGAACAGGGTGGCATAAGGAATGGAGAACAATAAGGTATGAAGAATCATGTGGAGGTATTGTCTACAATCATCAAGAATAGAATAAGGAATGTAAACGAGAATAGAACAATGAGATATGGCCAAGAATAGAATAATGGGTGAGTAGGTGAGAATAGAACAATGGAAAATTGGCTGAACATAATACAATAGGGCTGTGACTGAATATTAAGTGAATAGCAATTGTCCCAAAGGGAAATGGGTAAGGAGAAGGATGGGGGATGAAAGAATAATAAAGAATAGAGGGGATGGGGTAGGGAGATTAAACCAATGATGTGCTGAATGTACCAAGCCAAGACCACATACTGGTGAGGAATGGCTTGTCACTGGTGTGTGGGATTAAGCAGTAAGGGTCATTCGGTTGGTAGTGCCGAGTAAACTGGAGCTTGGTATCATAGACTTGACAAATCGCCACCAAAGTCCCAATTGAGACATTACATGCACATCTCGGTCGTCTCTCCTGGTCTTTGCTACAGCGACTTGCTGAGAATATCGACCCAGTGCAAAAACATACCCTTTCCACATGTGAGGGTTGCCTTTTGGGAAAATCCTCATTGCAAACATTCCCTGCCACAATGCACCAGCAGCCTGAGCCCTTTGCCCTTGTCCACATGGACCTTGCAGGTCTCATGAAAACCCACTCAATTCAAGGTCACCAATACAATTTTATCATTGTTGACAACCATACATGCTACAAGTGGGTCTAATTCCTGACAGGAAAAAATGAGACCATTTCTTGTTTCAAGGCTTTTCATGCACTAGTCTCAACATATTATAATAGTATTCTACGAGTGACATACTCAGATCATGGGGGGAGTTCTGTTCAGCAGAGTTCTCCAAATTCATGACTGAAAAGGGTATACATCATCAACTTACAGCACCACATATACCACAACAAAATGGCATTGCTGAACAAGCAAACCAAACAGTGGCTGAAGCTGCCCAAGCAATGCTACAGGCTGCTAGCATGTCACCAGGTTTTTGAGAGTTTGCTGTTAGTACAGCAGTACATGTATGCAACCATGCACCTTCACATTTCACTAAGTACATCTCCCCACATGAATGGTTGCTCAAAGCAACCCCAGACCTATCATATTTGTGCACCTTTGGTTGTCTAGTGTTATGATGTGAAGGAATGACGTAATCATAATAAATGTAAAATCTCCCAAAGATAAATCAATGGTGAGGTTTGGGACAGGGTATGGCTTCAACTTGTATGTTGTGCCTACTAGATCGCACTGGCCCTAATTTCAGAAAGGCGAGACAGAGAATTAGCTACTTCAAAAATAAAAGTCGATTATCTGACTGAGGACTGAACTACTGAAGTACAAGATCTATATACTACTTTCAAATCTACTAGGAGTCGACTAGATTCCTATAATAGAATAAGAAAGCTGAGGATTGTGAAAAGCAAGAATGGAAATACTACATCCCAAATATTGATCTCCTCCATGACATTGGGGAGTGACATGTCACTCCGATTCCTAATGGAGTTACCCTAAGGAACGTAATAACAAATTGGATATAAGAGACTGAATGGAATTGTGAATAAATGAAAGTAGAGCAGAATATAAATGAAAGGATATTGACATAAATGAAGACAGAATGGAATAGTGAGCATATGGAGTGTAACATAAATGGAATGAATGAATTGACAGGAGCATGTGATTCCAAGATGGATACACAAGGTGCATATAGTCCGTGGGCTGAGGGCATATAGTTGAATAGGTGAGTGAGGGTGGAGTTGGGCTGAGTGGGCTGAAATGAATAGTCAGGTATCCTGGCATATGGTTCCTAACATCTAGCCTATTGTCAAGGCCACGATACCAAGCTCCGATTCACTCGGTATTACTGACCAACCAACCAACCTCACCCATACTATCCTCACTACCATACAGTCTCGGCTCAGCATATCTGGTACATCCTCTAGACTATCTCTCCCACCTATCCCTTCCACCTCTCACTATTCTCTCATTTCCCAACCATTTCCTTACCTGTCCTCCCCCGTGACACTTGACGTCCACTTATTATTCAGTCATGGCCCTATTGTTTTATCTTTAGCCTTCCTCCATTGTCTTATTCTCATTCACTCCTTCATTATTTTATTCTCAGCCATACTCTATTATTCTATTCTCACATACATTTCTTATTTTATTCTTGTTCACTGTGAACAATGCCTCCACATGGTTTTTCATACCTTATTGTTCTCCATTTCCTATGCCACCCTGTTCCACATCTTGCTTCTTAACCCATATAAGTAGTGGATGTGTAGATAGTTCCTCACTCAGAATATCAACTTGGCTTAGACCCCCTCATCCGCCTTTCCCTGTCCAAGTCCTTCACTCAAACTGACACCCTTAGCCCCTTTGCCAGTACCGCTCCTGTCCAAATAAGTGGCATGCACGGAACAGCAGAGTGCAATGCACAAGCATGTTGAAGCCTAGCCACCTTGAATGGCCTATAGAACATTGACCGAATCCTTGGCCTCACCAAGCCCTGACAGTATATTCTGAGTGACACTGCTTTCCGTGCCACCTCTGTTCTCACAATCATGCCCCTACATACTAGATCCACAGCCCATATGGATGACAATTGACTCACCCCCACAGTAAATCAATGAAGGGAGTGCAAAGCCTCCAGAACCCTGCCCCTTCTCATTGGTTATACTCCACCAACAATAGAGCTGCGACGTCTTGCCTCTCCCTTTGAGCATGAACCACGCATTGAAGAGGTTGCCAACGATGACATCAAATATGCAGATTACAACAATGATGATCAAGAACACCATCTGGCAGAGGATGAACCCGGTTTGGTACATTATGATGCAGATGCTGAAACCGAGGAGAAGCCTTAACACCACCAACAGGCAAACATGCCTGAACCTCCCCACACTCTGATAGCCATGCCTCCCCAACCTGTGGTTACACCCCATCAACCCATGGCCATACCCCTGCAACCTGCAGCCGCACCCCCTCCACTTGTGGCTGTACCACTGCAGGCCAGGCAAGCTCCTCGATCCAGGCCAGCCCCACAGGCCAGGCAGGCTCCGCAAGCCAGGCCAATTCCTAGGGCCAGGGCCCCCATAAACCTGGCCAACAATAACAACCTTTTGAATGCCATTCTCTAACTCAGCAGAACCACCCAGAACCACCAACAAGACGGTCAGGCCGTGAGAATTCGAGAACCAGAACCCTTCGATGGGACCAACCCAAAGAAGTTAAAGGGCTTCATCTTCCTTTGCAGAATGAACTTCCACACCCAGCCTAACTCATTCCCCAATGATAGGCAAAAAGTCAATTACATGGTCTCCTACCTGAAAGGAATGGCTCTAGAATGTTTTGAGCCTTACCTAACAGGTAACCTCAATATGGAACCCTACTGGACCAGCAATCTGGAGCTTTTTATCGATGAGTTACAGATCAACTTCGGCTCTTGGGATGAGAGAGCCGATGCTGAGATGGCCCTCGAAAAGCTAACTATGCAGGACAACTACAAAGCCACTAGGTTTTTTGTGGAATTTTCAGGCTTGCGGCTTTTGTCAACTATAATGACAATGCTCTCCTCCGCAAGGCATACATGACAATGCTCTCCTCCGCAAGGCATACATGACAATGCTCTCCTCCGCAAGGCATACATGGCACTGCCAAAACGCATCAAAGATGGCCTCATCCATTTTGACAAACCCCATACACTCGACAAACTTCGAGATTGTATCCAAAGGATCAACATGAGGTATTGGGAATGAAAAGCTGAGCAATCTGTGGAGGGTAGTAATGAGCCAAAGAAAGATATAAGATCAGACAAGCCTGGCAACAGATCCACTTGGGACAACTGCCAGCAACCTAATAGCAATGATAACAGCAGCAAGGACACATCTAAGAACAAAGACGGGAAGATGCCCCAGCCAAACCCAGCTGAGTATACTAAGACTCTCGGAAAAGATGGCAAACTTCTCCCAGTGGAGTGACAAAGACGCATGGACAACAACCTGTGTCTCCTCTGTGCTGCCAGTAATCATAAAGTTGCTGAATGCCCCAAGGCAACTAAAGCCCATGCGACAACCACTCTTGACTCTGTCTCATAGGCATCTGATGCCTCGGACATCAATGCTAAGGATTCAGCAATGGTAACCAAAAACTAGTCTGTCATCCGTTAGCCTCTGAGCAAACCGAGAGTTGCGTTGACTCGGTAGTTGCTAGTAGTGAGGTTTAGATCAATGCTCCTATGCCCCCGCATTTTCTTTTACTTTTCTATCATCTAATTGGGTACTGAACATTCTCGGCACCCCACCTCGATGCTTAATCATTTCAGCACCCGTTCATATTTACCATTTTATTTAGAATTCCTCAATCCAGTACTGCTTGTTCAGTTACTACTGAATACATGGATATGTCACTAGATCATCTGTTAGGATAAACCCAGTCTACCATCCATCTGTCATGTCACTAAATCCATCGGTCAGCAATATTCGGTCACAACTTGCTCACCTGCTATAATCTATTGATTAACAGGGTATTGGGAAGTAATATATTCCATCACGCCAGTAACACCTTTAGGTGCGTCCTGATGGCCTCGGTCCAGTTGGCACTTGCCACTGCTCCAAAAACCTCACCTAGGATCCTGTTCCATCGCTGGAAGCTCTGCCAATAACCCTAGTCAATGCAACTGCCTCATGCACGCTTGTATAGCAGAATGGCTAGCAAGTTTTTAGCTGGGACCTCTTGGTCAATGGCACCATTCAGCACATTCGGCCAAGGTCTCTTCCATCTGTCCCTACCTGTTCTTGTCCCATCTATACATATGTCCTTACCACCCTTCTCCATTCTTCTTGGCTAGAGGCCAACACCTTTGGTAGACAGTGGGACATCTACCTAAAAAGGAGGGGTAACGACCAGCTAGAAATACTCCTAACTACGCAATCTCCCCTCCCAAAGACTCCTGTCTCCCGAATTCCTCTTCATTCACTCCCCTGTCCCAACAACTAAATCCTCCCCCACCATCCAGAAAAGCTCCCTCCCAGCTACTTCAGTAGTAGTGTTGGCCACTTTGCCCTCAGCCTCTGGTTTCTGCTGTCTCTCTAACCTCTCCATCCCAGCCTTTTGTACTCTCCTCTAATCACATTCAGGCGCCAGACCCCACACCTCTTGGAAGGCCACGTCCAGTCATCAGGACCTTATATTTATACTGCACCCACTAGCTTCATGGGTTTAGCTGCTAAGGGGGGGATACTATCAAGGCCATGATACTGAGCTCTGATTCACTTGGTATTACCGACTGACTAACCAACCTCACCCATACTATCCTCACTACCATGCGGTCTCGGCTCGGCATATCCAGTACATCATCTAGACTATCTCTCCCACCTATCCCTTCTACCTCTCACTATTCTCTCATTTCCCAACCATTTCCTTACCTGTCCTCCCCCGTGACACTTGACGTCCACTTATTATTCAGTCATGGCCCTATTGTTTTATCTTCAGCCATCCTCCATTGTCTTATTCTCATTCACTCCTTCATTATTTTATTCTCAGCCATACTCTATTATTCTATTCTTGCCTACATTTCTTATTCTATTCTTGTTTACTGTGAACAATGCCTCCACATGGTTTTTCATACCTTATTGTTCTCCATTTCCTATACCACCCTGTTCCACATCTTGCTTCTTAACCCATATAAGTAGTGGATGTGTGTAGATAGTTCCTCACTCAGAATATCAACTTGGCTTAGACCCCCTCATCTGTCTTTCCCTGTCCAAGTCCTTCACTCAAGCCGACGCCCTTGGCCCCTTCGCCAGTATCACTCCTGTCCAAATAAGTGGCACACATAGAACAGCTGGGCGCAACGCACAAGCATGTTGAAGCCTAGCCACCTCGAACGGCCTATAGAACATTGACCGAATCCTCAGCCTCACCGATTCCTGACACCTATGCCCACACCACTACACAGCAAACAAAGTATGATCCAACTTCTCAAAAGCTTGTGTTTGTAGGCTATTATAATGTTACCAAAGGTTATCAATTGTGGAATATGCTAACTTACAAAGTTGTCACCAGCACTGATGTGGTTTTCGAAGAGTCAATCTTCTCACTCAGGAACTCAAAGGAGCCACGAAATATTCCTGAACATCTATCCATACCACAGTCATTATTAGTTGACCTAGTCCTACCAGACTCTGATGATGAAGATGAAGGTACCTCACCTTCTACCACACCTAAACCTCCACCTGCCTTACCACCTCTTGCACCACCAATTCCTAGCTCCTCATAACCACAGCTCTCATATTTAGCTCTGACTCCAGCTGTACTTGATCCATGCCACTCACAGTGCATCTTGAGATGATGACCATTGGCTGACTCACCAGATGCAAGTCCAGATAAAATCCAATGCTGGGTGCCAGCTATCAGTGTTTTTAACAACAGCATCAGTGCTTACCTAGCTGTGATGCATGTCACACCTACTAGAGATCCAAACACATATTAATATGCACTCTCAACACCAGATGGTCCCCAGTGGCTAGCAGCAATGAGAGAGGAGCTAAAATGTCTCAATGACAATGGAACATAAATGCTAGTCAACTTACCAAAAGATCGGATGCCCATCAAGTACAAGTAGGTGTTTCTGACAAAGTGTGATACAGAAGGAGATGAAACACATCTCTGTGCTCATCTAGTTGCCAAAGGGTTCTCACAAACTGAAGGCATTGATTACCATGAGACTTTTGCACCAGTTGCATGTCTAGATTCCTTACACATGCTGCTAGCAATTGCAGCATACTTTGATCTTGAAGTTCACCACATCAACATCAAATCTGCATACCTGAATGGGAATCTCAATGAAGAGATATACATGGAGCAACCAAAAGGTTTTGTGGTCAAAGGGAAGGAGAACCAGGTTTGCCTACTAAAAAAGGCTTTGTATCGTCTAAAACAGGCAGGCAGACAGTGGCACATATACTTGAATGACACACTGGAGGAGTTTGGCTTTAAAAGAATCATATCCAGCAATACTTCAATATTTATCAATGGGGGGGGACCTTATCCTACTGGTCTATGTTGATGATATAGCTCTTTTTGGGACACTAGCCAAAACCAATGAGTTCAAGAAACACATCATCATGCATTATAAAATTACCAACCTGGGTGAAATAAACCAATTCCTGGGGCTACATATCATCATAATTGCTCTAAAAAAACCCTAAGTATCAGTCAACAATACTACATCCAGCATATGCTCACACGCTTTGATATGCTAGACTATGTACCAGTCTACACACCTTTCTCTACTGGGACAAAATTACAGGCCAATTCTAATAACACACCTGACCCCCAACTCCATGTGCGATATCAGCAAATAGTTGGCTCGGTTCTCAACCTGATATCTGCTTTGCAGTCAATAAGCTTGCTCAATTTGACCCTAGTGACTCAGACTGGAGAGCTAACAAAGATACCCATTGGTCTATCACTGGGTTTTGCTTCATGTTCACAGGAGCAGCTATAACCTGGACTGCACAGAAGCAGCACACTGTAGCACTCTCATCAATGGAAGCCAAATATATGTCACTTGCTGCTTATGCAAAGCATGCAAAGTGGATGATTTCACTTCTGAACCAACTAGATTTTGATGTCAACTTACCAATCAACATCTTTCAGATTCAGAAGGTGCAAAGGCCATTGCTGAGAATCCAAAGCATCATGACTGCACAAAGCATATTGACATCCAACACCATTACATCCAAGAACATGTCTCCAATGGTACACTCTTAGTTCTGCCTGTAGACTCCAAAGATAATATTGCCGACATACTCACGAAATCATTTCCACATGACCGACACACACTCCTGACCAAAAGGCTAGGTCTCATTGGCAGCTCAATTGCGGGGGAGTGTTGTGAAAACAGGAATGCTTAAGCATTACTTGAAGGGGTACCAGATGTGCAGCCATCAGGGACCAGGGCCACAGGTTTGCAGGTTGTTATTGACAACCTGCTTTGATATCATTTCCTTATTATTGCTAGTATAAATACTTACTCCATGTAAGATGAATGCTCAGACTTTCTCTGACATTCATCTAGGGTTGTACCTGTGCACCTAAGTGGCTTTTACAATAGAAACTATTTGTCTTTTACCTTACAAAACCTTGGGACAATTTTTTAAGTCACTGTATACTATAAATGGATTTGCAAGCATATGGTGTAATGGATATAATGGGGTGGAGCAATATAGTGTAGCATGTGATGCCAAGATAGAATGTGCTATAAACACAAGCAAGGTAGGTCAAAATGAGGTCTAGACCATATGGCTAGAATAGGCATTAGGCTGAATGACCAAATAGAGTAGATGGGGACATCAGTGAAGTGGAACCTAATAATCTCCTACCTCTCAGGCCTAGTCCTTCAGTACTTTGAGCCAGGTATCCTTGGCAAAATCCAACCTAAGCCTACCTGGATTTCAGTTTGGAAATATTTTCATTCAGAACTTGAAACAAACATCCAGACCTTTCAACAATGATATGCTGTATGTGTAAATACCAGCAAACTTTCTAGCTTTAAACTAAATACAATGGGCAATTTCAGCCACAGTGGTATTCCAATAGATAGATAGGGGACAAGGTGATTGATATTTTAAAAGGCATAGCTTGCAAGTAAAGTAGCAAAATTTCTTGCACTTGACTTTATATCACAGTATCTTAACAATGATGGCATGGAGCTTAGCTGTGCATGTCCGATAGACAATGATGATTGTTGATGGTTTACCTTATCAACAGCCGAGAAATCACCCGGTCATGTTGCCATAAATTACAAATTTCTTCAAGGACTAATCTCATAACAAAGCATACAACAGCAGGTTCAAACAGACTGCTCAATTCTAGACTTCCGATTCAATACTTAATAAGACACATCATGGGTCCATAGTTTAGGAGCAATATGTTCTACACAAGCTACAGCACGTAAATTTGTAGATGATATTGTTGTAATGACAAGTGCCCTGAGACCTGCATTCTTAGATTGTTCACAACTGTTGATCTTCTTTCTCATGAACACCAGTTACTCTACATCAGGAAATCTACAACATTCTTCCACTCTTTTGGGGGCTTCGGGCCTTGTTGACTTGTGTCAAGATGACAAGAAGACCCAAGGCTAAGATTGAAAGTTACATGTACTAAGGTAGAAGACAAACGGTTTCTGCTATAGTCACGTGACTCAAGCATGACATCCACCATTTCGCACAAGGATCTGGCAACATCAACAAAAAAATTATTCTAAAACCACAGATCAATGGCATAGAACTATATGTACATATTGTTGGTTTTACTTTTTGAAAAAAATCACTATTGCAAATGTAGTATATCCAAACTTTCAAACATCTTTTCAAAATTCATAATCACATTTTTCAAGCAGTCTGACACTGTCAAAAAATTTTTGGTCACAAAATTTTGGCACTGATGTAATCACCTATATAAGGAAAATATTCCATATATAGAAATTTATTCCCACTGATAATAGTTTTTTTGCACTGACATAAGCACCCATATAAGGAAATATGCCATATATAGAAAGACATTCCCACAGAT
>QLPG01013220.1:0-16582 GCA_003314385.1 Gomphus sp. MG54 | reverse complement strand
TGGGTATCAACTAGGCTTAGGCCCTTCTACCTTCTTCTCTTCTGTTAAGTCCTTGACTCAGGCCGGCATCCTCAGCATCCCCCCAAGTACCTGTCTGTTGCAAATACAGTGGCACGCATGGCAAGTAGGGTGCAACGCATGAGTACGTTGAAGCCAACGCCACTACCCTTGGCCTGCAGGACTTGGCCATAGTCCGCTCGACCTTTCGACAACACCCCTCGGCAGTACCGAAGTCCGTCAGTATCCGATGCTTGACAGTATACCCAGAATCAAACTACTTTCCATGCACTCACGGTTTATGAATATGGTCTTTCAAGACACCCTTTTAATCACCTTTCCATCTTCTTGTTCGGAACCGGGTCTCCCGGTGGCCCTTCTAACTGTTTTGAATCAGGAACTGTTCATAGCTTCACCGGATTGTCTTACTCCTAGGAGGAAGACAGATCCATGCCACCACATTTCCAACCCAATACCAGTATAGATTCGCAGACCACCCAGTTCAGAAGAACTTCAGTTTTTTCTGGCCGACTGGAAGGCAACAACCCACCCTTGGCAATCTGTCCGGCATGCTTGATCAATCAGCATCAGCTTACAGACCATTTGAAAATTCGTTTATGATTATGACCTTTTTCTGATCTAGTATTTCTTGCTAACAAAGCACAGATACACTTACTAGATTTTCCGTCTGGACAATCAGTCCACCCATCCATCCGCCATGTACTAGATCCGTCAGTCAGCAATATTCGGGCACAACTCGCTCACCCACTATAATCCGTTGATTAACAGGGTATTGGTCAGTATTATAATCTGTCAAGCTACTAACATTTTTAGGTGCATCCCGATGGCCTCGGTCCAGGCGGCATTTGCCACTGTTCCAAAAGCCTCACCCAGGATCCTGTTCCATCGCTGGAAGTTTCGCCAATAGCCCTAGTCAATGCAATGGCCTTGTGCATGCTTGTATACCAGAACGGCTGGCAAGCTTTTCGGCAGAGACCTCTTGGTCAACGTTGTCATTCAGCATGTTCGGCCAAGGTCTCATCCATCTGTCCCCATCTGTTCCCGGTCTTTCACCCCGTATATGCATGTCATATGCATTTCCGACCCTCCTCCATTCTTCTCGGCTAGAGGCTGACACATTTAGTAGACGGTGGGACGTCTACCTAAAGGGGGGGGGTGGCGACCAGCTAGAAACCTTTCAAACTACGCAAACTCCCCTCCCGAGGATGTCCTTCTCCCGAAAACCTCCCCCATTTTTTCACCCTCCGTTCCGTCCATCACCTTCTGTCCCATTCTCCACTCCCTCCATTCCACTCCGTCACCCATCACGTCCCCCTCTTCCCCGATCCTTCTCCAACCACTCCACTTATGACCCTATGACCACCTTTAATCCTGAAAAAAAAATACCCCCTTATTCCACCCCTAACCCCCCCCCCCACAAAACATCCATCCCAGTCCATCCGCCACCTCCTCTCCCATCAATATAACACAACCGAGATGCCAAACACCTCGGCACCTCCAACTTGTTGTATTTCTCTTTCCCTTGATTTCTTTTATTTTCCTCTTTCAAAAAAAAAAAAAAAATATACAATTCATTAATTCCTCTAATCTATCTCCATATATTCATCCTCATTTCTCTCCTCCTCCTCATTCCTCCCTTTCTCTTCCATCTCCTCCTCCTCTTGCAATGCACTCCTTAACTCTTCCCACAGTTTCGGGTCTCCCAAATACCCCAAATTGCCCTCGAGAAGGACCAAGATTATGTTCCCCATACTTTGAATCCTCCTGTGCATCTCCCCAAGCCTCCACTCTATCTTTTCCAGCCTATCCGACCTCCCCATCTTCTTTACCCGTTTCCGTCCCAACCCCCCAGCCAGAGGTACTTCGGGTTCAACAGCCTTCCCGCTCGGCCTTTGGGTACAGGCCCGTTTCGGCCTTTTACTCAGGGGCTCCACCACCCCATCCACACCCTCCACTGAGTCCCAAACCATCGGGATGACTTCGTCCTGGGCCAATTTATTTTTGCGCTATGAAAAATATGTCAATCAGCAGGAAACAAAAGAGATATGTTACCACTCACCTGCGCATTTCCTCCCCGTCCTTGTACACTCAGCCCCATACTAGGCCCCGACCCCATACTCCTACTCCATTTCCACTCATTTGTCTTCGGGACCCCCAAGGTCCCAGGATTTTCTGCCCACCCAGCTGTTTCGGCCCATGGAGATATGGCCTCTTGACTGTCCTCTGCATCCTCCGGGGTATCCCAACTTGCTGCCATGAGTCGCCCCACAGTCACCTCCCTATCCATCCCCATGACCCCCGCTGAGGCATCCTCCGCACCCGCACCCTCTGCATTCTCCACCGAAGCACTCTCCTCACCCACCCCATCCACACCATCCGTGGTCTCCCTGGGGTTCCACGAATCACGCCCCACATTCTGGGTGGATGACGGATCACGATCACAAGCGACCTGTCCTTCACCATTTTCCCGTTTGACGGTGTCGGTCTCGGCATACATTCTGTTCCGAGTTTTGATAGGTGACGAGTAGGGGTATGCGGTTGATTGATGAGAAGTCTGGCGGCTTCCCACACTACCCACAAAAATTATGTTTAGGCATCCCGAACTTTACTTTTAATTTCCAGCTTCAGGGGTTCAGCCGCTAGAGGGGGGATACTGTCAAGTACACGTACCGAGGTCCCGATTATTTGCCAGTGCCGACCGAACAACCATCCTACATCCATGTACAAGTGTCCATGCAGCATGCATACCACTTGGTACACCCATCTTGGCTCGGCACATCCGCCATCCGCACTCCTCGGTTCTTTTCACCTCGGGACTTCCTGTCCTCAGTTACCAGCCTTGTCTTATAGTCTGGCACCTCCTATTGTCCTATCTTTGGACACATTCTATTATCCTGTCTTTTATTGTTCTATCCCTGCTTTGCATTCCTTGTTCTAATTTTGCTCGTTGTGGACAATGACCACATGCTCTGCATACCTTATTGTCTCACATTCCTTATTCCACATGTCGCTTCTTAACCTATATAAGTAGGACATGGATGTACATACTTCCTCATTATGGGTATCGACTAGGCTTAGGCCCTTCTACCTTCTTCTCTTCTGTTAAGTCCTCGACTTGGGCCGGCATCCTCAGAATCCCCCCGAGTACCTGTCTGTTGCAAATACAGTGGCACGCATGGCAAGTAGGGTGCAACGCACGAGTACGTTGAAGCCAACGCCACTACCCTTGGCCTGCAGGACTTGGCCATAGTCTGCCCGACCTTTCAACAACACCCCTCAGCAGTACCAAAGTCCATCAGTTTCCGACGCTTGACAAGGAGAAAGGAAGAGAGTGTAGGGTTGACAAAGAATAGGGGTTGGGGAGGAGGGTAATGAACCGGGTGATAAACCGGGTGTAGGGAATGGCACAGGTCACCCACGGGTCAAATGTGGGTGACCCGCACCCGACCCATGGGAAACCCGAACCCATCAACCCATGGGTCGACGGGTGTCGGGTGCGTGCCGCACCCGCACGCGTGTGGCGCGTACGGCGCATACGGTGCGTACGACGCGTACGGCGCGTACAACGCGTGCGGCGCATACGGCGCGTACGACATGTACGACGTGTACGACGTGTACGACGCGTGCGGCGCATACGGCGCGTGAGGTGCGTACGACTCGTACCCCGCGTTCGTCGCGTTCGTGGTGTCGTGTGCGCATACGGCACTTTCGTCGCATTCGGGGCGTCGTGTTCGTGTTGGCGCGTACGCATATGCGTAAGTTGCATTCGTGTCGGAGTTGACGCCCCGGGTTGGGCCCGGGTCACGGGTGCTCGCGGCTTGACCCGCACCCACACCCAAGGACACCCGACCCGGTGACCCGTGCAGGTTGGCCTGACCCGTGCATTTCCCTAACCGGGTGTACCGAACCGAAACCGTACGCCATAGAGTGATGTGAATGGGGCATGCGTGCTATTACTTTGAAGGGGCCGAGATATTTCTCTGCTAGTTTCTTGGAGGGTCGAGTGGTTCGGAAGAATTGGGCTTTTACGAACACTGAAGTTCCGATGGGAAACTCGGGAGAGGCGAGTCTGCGGGAGTCCACCGCGGCTTGATATCGTGACTGGGCCTGACTAATTTGTTTTTTCAGGGCTCCATGGAGTTGATCGAGATCTACAGCAAATTTGCGTGCTCGAGAGGAGGCGAGGTCATGCTCAGGATGTACAGTGAGGTTCAGGTGATGTCCCTTATTGGCAAAGAAGGGAGAGATGCCCGTGGTGGTGTTTGGAGAGTTATTGTATGCAAATTCGGCTAGCGGCAACAGTTCGGACCAATTGTCCTGTTGGTAATTGCAGTAGACTCGAAGGTACTGTTCCAGCGTCTGGTTTACTCGTTCGGTCTGGCCGTCGGCTTCCAGATGGTAGCCTGAGGTGCATGTCTAGGGCTTTTCTGAGGGACCTGAAGAAGTGAGAGACGAATTCGCTTCCGCGGTCAGATGATACATGGTTCGGTACGCCGTGCTTGGAGAAGACGTGAAGCACAAACAGTTTGGCCAAATCAGCAGAAGTGATGGTATCGACTGTAGGGATGAAGATGCTTTGCTTGGTGAGTCTGCAAACTATCACTAGTATCGATGTGAAACCGGAGGACTGAGGGAGTTTCTCAATAAAGTCCATGGATATAGAGTTCCATGGTCGTTCAGGAATAGGGAGTTGTTTTAGGAAGCCATAGGGTTTGTGACGCTGCGATTTTGAATGCATACATGTAGTGCAGGATTTGCAGAAATTGATGACTGAGGAGCGCAGGCCTGGCCAGATGTATTTGCGGCGGATCAGGACTAGTGTTTTGTTTTGACCGAAATGTCCCGAGAGGACATGGTCATGCTTGTATTGTAGGACGCTGTCAGGAGCCGGATACTGACGGACTTCGGTACTGCCGAAAAGTGTTGTCGAAAAGTCGGGCGGACTATGGCCAAGTCCTGCAGGCCAAGAGTAGTGGCGTTGGCTTCAACGTGCTCGTGCGTTGCGCCCTACTTGCCGTGCGTGCCACTGTATTTGCGACAGACAGATACTCAGGGGGATGCTGAAGATGCTGGCCTGAGTCGAGGACTTAACAGAGGGGAAGAAGGTAGAAGGGCCTAAGCCTAGTCGATACCCAGAATGAGGAAGTATGTACATGCATGTCCTACTTATATAGGTTAAGAAGCAACATGTGGAATAAGGAATGTGGGACAACAAGGTATGCAGAGCAATGTGGTTGTTGTCCACAACAAACAAAATTAGAACAAGAAATGCAAAATGAAACATTAAAGGATAGGATAATAGAATGTGTCCGAGGATAGGACAATAGGAGGTGCCAGACTATAAGACAAGGCTGGTAACCGATGATAATACAAGGACAGAAGTTCCGAGGTGGCGAGAGCCGAGGGTTGGGGATAGGGAGTGTGAATGGTGGACGTGTCAAGCCGAAACCGACATACCAAGTGTTGTGTATGCAACGCGGGTACTTGGTTGCGAATATAGGATGGTTACTCGGTCGGTAGTGCCGAATGGTCGTGTCTCGGTTCGGTACTTGACAGATGCCTAATCTGAGGTTGTCAGTGTCGGGGACGTAGATCCGGTTGTCTAACCGAAGGAACCCATCCGGAGTTTGTGTCTATCTTGGGTTTGGTACTTCGGGGGTGCCGAGGTGGGGTACTGCCATTGGATCGGTCGGGAGGGCTGTACGTATGTCGGAATGGAGTTTTTCGGAGTCCATGATGGTGCTTGCTCGTAATGTCGGGATGATAAGTTGTGTGGCCCGAAGGGATTCTACTAATTGAGTGGTCGTGAAGATTGGTCAGAGGTTTTGGGGGTTGATGGTGCCGTAGTTGTTACCCCCCTCTTTAGGGTAGACATCCCATCGTCTAGTTAAGGCGTCGGGTTTTGTATCAAGTTTGCCGGGGCGGAAACGGATGGTGATGTTAAATTGGCAGAGGTATTTGGACCACCGTGCCTGTCTTTGTGTCAGGACTTTAGTGGTGGAAAAGTATTCAAGGTTTTTGTGGTCGGTGACGACGTCTATGGGGTTGGCAGAGCCTTCCAGGTAGTGCCGCCATCGCTTGAATGCTTCAAAAATTGCTAAAAGTTCCTTGTCATGAACATCATAGTTTAGCTTGGGAGCGGTAAAGGTGCGAGAATGAAAGGCAACGGGATGAATCTCGCCTTCGGGACTGATAACGGAAAGGATTGCCACAAGGGCATAGTCTGAAGCATCGGTCTCTACGACCAGGGATAGGTCGGGTTCCCAGTGATGCAGGATGGGTGCCAAGGTAAAGGCCGTTTTGAGCAGGTCAAAAGACTTTTGACAGTCCTCAGTCCAAGCCCATGTCGTGCCTTTATGTGTCAGCCAGGTAAGAGGTATGGTTATGTCTGAATAGTTAAATATGAAGCGACGGTAGAAATTGGCAAAACCTAGAAAGGACTAGATTTCCTTGACCTTTCGTGGTTCAGGCCACTCGCGGATGGTTTTGACTTTGTCGTCGGACATGGTGAGTCCAACGGTATGTAGGATGTAGCCGAGGAATTCGACCATATCTTTGTGCCATTCACATTTGCTGGCTTTGACAAATAAGCCGTTTTTTCTGAGTTGGCGGAGCACCTCTCAGATATGTTCTCGGTGCTCCTCGAGTGAGTCTGAATAAATCAGTATGTCATCTATATAGGCGACAGTGCAATGGTCTATTAGGTCACCGAGAATATCATTCATAAACCTCTGAAAAGCTGCAGGGGCGTTGGAGAGGCCAAACAGCATGACTAGCCATTCGTAGGACCCGTACCGGGTCTTGAAGGCAGTCTTCCATTCTTCTCCTTCGGCAATTTGGATCAGGTGGTACGCGTGCCGAAGGTCGATCTTTGTATAGATTCGAGCTTTTCAGGGGGCATCTAATAGGTCAATGATTAGAGGGAGAGGGTACCGGTCCTTCTTAGTCACTTTGTTTAGTGCTTGGAAATCAACACACAGCCAAAGGGAGCCATCTTTCTTTCGGATGAACAGGATTGGCACCCCGTGCAGGGAACAGGAGGCCCTGATGAACCCCATGTTCAGGTGTTTATCAAGGAACTCGTGCAGGGTTTCTAGTTCTGACTGTGATAATGAGTAGAGGGGTGGATGAGGCATCTTGGTGCCATCTTCCAGGGTGATTTTGAGATCATAGGGTCGATGGGGTCCTAGAGTGTCAGCTTTTGTTTTACTGAAAACGTCAGCAAATTCATGATACTCTTTGGGGACGTTTTTGAGGTCGACCAGATCAGGGGGAACGGACGGAACAGATGGGGCCTTGGCCGAATGTGCCGAGATGGTGTCGATGGCCGAAAGGTCCAGATGGAAAACCTGCGAGCCTTCTAGTTTGCAGGCTCACGCAAAGGCGGCTGCATTGACTAGGGCAATTCGCGGGGCTTCTAATTTCGGAGAGGATCCTGGTTGAGGCCGTGGAGCAGCAGCAGATGCCAGCTGAACTATCAGCCTTGGGACGCACCTAGGGTCATTAGCGGTTTTTCGGAACGTAATACTGCCCAATACCCAATCAATCAACAGATTGTAGCGGGTGAGCCAGTTGTGACCGAGTACTACCAACACAGATGAATCTAGTGACGTAACGTACATATGGATGGACTGTAGTTGTCCTGTTGGGAATTTGACTGGTAGTTCTACAGATTCGGTAATAACCGCATTAGTAGTGCCATCAAATAGTTTAAGGGGAATCGAATCCACAGAAGTGGTGGGGATTTTATTTTCCCAAACATAGGAAGATTCTATGAAGCAGTGAGTAGAACCTGAATCGATCAGACATTGAAGAGGAATTGCCGAGGAACTTGGTATCAGAATAGAAGATAGAGGGATTACCAAAGAATTAGGATTAAGAAGGGCAGAGGAATTAAGCTTAACCTCAGTTCCAGCACCTGCCAACTCTTTTGGCTCAGTCACCTCTACGGATTCCTCAGCTTCGGTGTCTGGGGCATTAGTCACTTTGCGGGTGGTAGATCTGGATTGTAGGGTCATAATCGTTCAGCAGTAAGGGCACAGGAGGTAGTGTCAGTCTGAGTATACTGTCAGGACTCGGTACTACCGAGAGTACTGTCGGAACCGGCCAAGTCCTGCAGGCCGGTCAGGGTGGCTCGGCTTCAACATACTCGTACATTGTCTAGGCGAATATTCCAGGTAACTGTGGAGAGGCAGTTATTTAGGAGATATGATACTGTTATATCTATCTGATTTTTATATTGTTTATTATATCCCAGTGTAGATGATCCTCCATGCAATACGAAGGTTTTAGGTTTGGTCGAGCGCTGACCCAGGGAGGTGGCTACAGGGGATGCGCGAGTGGACGACAGTCGTTTGTGAATGACTCTGGAACTGTTAGCGCAAAGTACCAGTGTGAGTGTGATTCGATACGTATCGAGAATGTTCTTCAGCGTGTCCGGACAACAGAAGTATTGCCCTGATTGATCTAGCCCGATATGGCTCGAGATCACGTGATGATATCTGTGAGTATGTGGGAGGCCGAATGACTGCCTGCGTATGATAGTCTCTATAGAGAAGTGCGATTAAATCGCAGTTAAGTCGTAATATACTCAATATGATGTTCCCGTTGGGTCTGGGGATGTGAGTGACGGCGACGAAGGTAGTAGATCGATATAATGAGATGAGCGATCCGGACTTCGTCGATTACGACAGTATACAGTGTTCTATGAGTGCGAGACTAATTTATTGTCCTCTATCTATCTGTCTCTTATAGGGACTCCGAGTCCTGAATGTAATGACTACTGTAACTACCCTGAGATGGTGTCTATATGCGGTCGACCCGATGTGGGTCGCCGCTCTTCTAATCTATTTCTGTCTTTTCGTTCGCATGGTTCTACTGAATGTGAAGGTGCTTTGTACTGCCTCTTGTGGTGCCCTCGGCCCTAGCCTCGATGTCCAATCTTTTCTCCTGCCGGTGAGTGCATGTCACCTGCACATGTGTGTCCCGGATATGCTCTCTCTTATCTCCTGTCCCGTGAGTGATACGCCTCTCTATTCCTACGTGTCCTGTGATTTATCTCCACTCTGTATGCTCCGTTCCGGGTGCGTGTTCTCCCTTCTCATTCCATGCGTATCCCTCCTCTGTGGGCGCCTAGCGCATAGGCCGCTGTGTCTCAATCCGCCGTGTCTACATGTGAGGGCGGTGTTCTGTATGTACTCTTTGGGTAACTGTAATGCTACTTTTGGTTCGTTCCCGGGCTCTGAATTATTGTCTCTAAGTCCATCTTTCTGTATGTATGCACCTCCCTGTGCTCCCGGTCCTATGTCTCCTCCTACTTCTCCCCAATCCCCTATCTCCTCTTTCTCTTGTCTCAACACATTGCACCCTGCCTCCTGTGCGTGCGACTAACTTGTAACAAGAACGGATACTCAGGCGAATGCCGAGGATGTCGGCCTGAGTAAGGACTTCTGAACAGAAGGAGGAGAGTAGGGAGGCGTAAGCCTAGTTGATACTCAGACTGAGGAACTATGTAAACGTATCAACTACTTATATAGGCTGAGGGGCGGAATGTGGAATAAGGGTGGCATAAGACATGGAAAAAAGAATAAGGTATGAAGACCATGTGGAGGTATAATCCACAACGATTAGAATAGAATAATAAGAGGGTAAGATAATAAAATAAGCGGTGAGATTGTGGGAAAGAATTAGAACAATGAGGAATGGCCAAGAATAAAACAATAGGGATGTGAGTGAGTGGCAGGGAATAGTGAACGTCCCGTGGGTAAATGAGTGAGGGGGAAAGGAAGAGAGTGTAGGGTTGACAAAGAATAGAGGTTGGGGAGGAGGGTAATGAACCGGGTGATAAACCGGGTGTACCGAACCGAAACCGTATGCCATGGAGTGATGTGAATGGGGGTCAGTTGGTCGGTACTGCTGAGTAAGTCAAGCACGATGCACGGTCGTGACAGAGGGGTGGGGACAGGGAGTGTGGATGGTGGACATGCCGAGCCAAAACCGGTGTACCAAATGTTATACATGCCACGTGGGTATTTGGTTGCGGATATGAGGTGATTGCTCGGTCAGCATTGCCAAATAGACGTGTCTCAGTACGGTACTTGACACACCCCCTGTCAAGTCCACGTACCGAGACCGATCTGTCGGCAGCGCCGACCGAGCAATCATCCTACATCCACGACCAAGTGCCCGTGTTGCCTGCATAACACTTGGTGTGCCGGTCCCGGCTCAGCACATTTGCCATCCGCACTCCTCGGTTCGTTTCACCTCAGGACTCCCCGTCCTTGTATTATCCTCGGATGCGACCCCATTGTTTTATATCCGGCCACTCCCTATTGTCCCATTTCAAGTCACAATCCTATTATATTGTCCTTCATTGTTCTATCCCCACTTTGCATTCCTTGTTCTAATTTTGTTCATTGTGGACAACAACCACATGCTCTGCATATCTTGTTGTCCCACATTCCTTATTCCAAGTAGGACATGGATGTACATACTTCCTCATTCTGGGTATCAACTAGGCTTAGGCCCTTCTACCTTCTTCTCTTCTGTTAAGTCCTTGACTCAGGCCGGCATCTTCAGCATCCCCCTAAGAATCTGTCTGTCGCAAATACAGTGGCACGCATGGCAAGTAGGGCACAATGCACGAGTACGTTGAAGCCAATGCCACCACTCTTGGCCTGCAGGACTTGGCCATAGTCTGCCCGACCTTTCGACAACACCCCTCAGCAGTACCAAAGTCCATCAGTATCTGACTTCTGACACCCCCCCTGTCTAGGTAGACGTCCCATCGTCTACAAGGTGTAAGCATATGATGTGTTAAGTCTGTGTGTCAGGCGCTTAGCTATTACTTCCAAAGGGGCTATCTGGGTTGATGGCAAAGTCCGTAATGGGGCCGAAGAACCGAAGACAGAAGTCGGACGGACTACAGATGGAGACAGGAGCGCCAGGAGCTTAGGGTCGGTCGTGGATTGGTTCAATCCGGTCACTGAAGTGTTCGAGGTCGAAGGGACTTGGCTTCAACTTATGTGTTGTGCCCTCCTCGATCATCTGTCCCTAATTTCGGGAAGGAGATGGGAGTTTACCGGAAATGAATCGGAAACTAGGTGGTAGACTAAGTCGATATTCATACTAGCGAACAGTCCAGTCGACTGGAAGACTATATACATGCGACTATCCTTGTACTATCTTTGCTGGTCATAAAACAAGGAGAAAGGGAGTACAAGGGGTCAATATAAAAGAGAAAACAAGGGAGTGAGGTACACGATAGTCCTGCATGTCGGTTATCAAAGTATTGAGTCCTCGGTCAGAAGCAGACTTGGGGATGGTGTCTCGGTCATGACGGGAACGGGAGCGGGAACACGGTTTCCCGGTCGGACTTGTTGGGAATGGGAACTACAGAAAACAATCCTTCATCCTTTCGGTCGGAAAGGTCTCAGAACAGAGGCGGGTGGTTGTGGGGTTTAGTGTAGGTTGTTGAAAGCATGGGCTATAACAGTATCCTCTCACTAGGACTGAGCCCTCGAGGTCCTAAGCTTATCTTGCCGTGGATAGGGTGGAAAAGGACGTGGGAATGTTTTTAGGCGTTTTGCACGTAATGGGTGTTCTCCGAGCACCCATTTGATCCTTTGTATATAAGGGGTTTTTTCTTTTAATGTCGTTTCCCCTCTTTGATTCCTCCCCATGTCGGACTTCACTCGGGATGTTGCGGCAGATGTGTCGGAGGAGATGCACGTCCTGAAGGCCCAGTATAAGGAACAGGTCCGTCTTCTGGAGGCGAAGCAGTCCCAGCAGGTGGAGGCCACTCAGCAGGCTGAGGCCAAACAGAAGGCCGAGGCTCTGAGGTTGGTGGAGGAACAGCGGCTGAAGGAGGTAGAGGAGCAGTGGCTGAAGGAGGTAGAGGAGCAGCGGCTGAAGGAGGAGGAGGAGAGGAAGGAGAAAGAAAAGGCCCGTGCAGTTGAACAAGAGGCGTTGCTTCTGGAGCATACCCTTTTACTTGCACAAGGGAATGAAGGTTCAGAGGAGGATGAGGATGTGCCAATCTTTGGGGGTTCCGAAGATTCTTTGTCGGACCACCATTTGTCTGTGGGTCTGGAAACTGTTCCGTCACCATCCAGGGGGTATCCCAGGGGTGAAGATCGTTTGGTACCCATGGTCGGACCCGGTTCCACTGCATTGAATGCGGACCGGAAATGTCGGGAATGTAAGGAGGAGGGGGCTCGTATCTCCGCTGTGCAGAAGGTCCTCGAAAACCAAGTAGTTCATAAGGTGCGGGAGGTCAGAAGGGAGGTGGGTCTTGGACCCTTTGAATCCAGTCGTCGGGCATTGACTCAGTATCATCCCAATTTGTATCAGACCATCGCCCCAGAGCACTCCTCGTACCTGAGGATGGAGCCCTGCGATTTATGTTGCAAGCCAGAGAAACAGTGCAAGTGGACGATAGTGGCAAAAACTTGTGTCCCCTGCTGGGCCAGTCGGGTGCGGTGTGAGGTGGATGGAGTGCCGGTTGTCCGAGGGGTGGCTACGAAGAAGTGGGGGCGGGAGGAGAAGGACATTCCTGAAGCATCCTCTTCTAAGAGGTCTAGGGTGGATGTGGTGATATCTCCTCCCCCGAAGGTTGGCTGCACAGAGATCTTGGCTGTCCTAGGGTTGATCCAGGTATAGCAATTATGGCAACTTGCACAGTAGTTTAGAGAAGTTGTTAGACAATCTAAATATTTTATCTCCTCAGTGTGGTCAATCACTGTTATTTATTCGGAAATTATACCTAAATATTTTATCTTACAAAAGAGAAAGAAAGAAAATTAGCCGTGAGGCTCTGTAGATAATACTATACAACTCACCTCCTCAGTGTGGTCAATCACTGAGGAGGGAAGCATGCGCAGGTGATGTTTCACCCACATATATGCTAGAGCCGGCTCTTGACCCTATCGAAGGTTTGAGCCAAGCTGCCGGTCCCTTCCCAGGGAGCTGGCCATGCGCGTCGTGCAGTGCATGTGTAGACGCGCATGAGTACAAACAAAATAGAGAATAGCTCCCTCAATATTGAGGGTAAAAATACAGAATAATTATCGAAAATTTCAGAATATAAAAGCGCACAGAATGACATAGAAATCAATATAAAAATACAAAATATTGAGATTGGCCTCTCAGAGGTGAGATGCAAGTTAGCACCCTACACCAGGATGCCCTGATCGGTAAGGACGCCCATCTTCGAGCCCTGGGAGCAGACATCAAGAGGCTGTCCGATGCTTCCGAGATGTGGAACGCTATCCACACCGACAATCGGGACCGTCCGAAGTGGAACTGTCGGTGTGGCGGTCTTGCTCCGGCTCCTCATGTGATGGGGGATCAGATGGAATCAGATCTGAGCATGGTGGATGTGACGCCCAAGGCGGGGTGGTCAGTTAATCCGGTCAACCCAGTGTTGGGGCTGAGTGAGGAAGGAAAGGGCAAGGGGGTGGACTTGTTCCAACATTACGATCCTTCCGATCCCAATATTAATCATTCTGTGTTCTATGGCGATGACTAGTTTGTTCGTAATTGTTTGAAAACATCAATAATGGTCGTGGCTGGATTCATGGTGGCCTTGGTTGTGGTTCTCGTGGTGTTGTCGCTAGGACAGGGTCGGGAAAAAACTCGGGGGTGTCCTGCAAAAATGTGAGTTTTGGTAGTAACTGTGTCAAGGTTTTTTTTTCTCTTTAGTGAATTTATCATGTTATCAACAAGGGTCTAGGCTAAGCAAGAGATCTACAAGTGGTACCGCTTGTCTAAGGGGCAGTACGGTTTGAGGGTCACGATTTCCTGAGTGGAAATTTCTCGGGGGTCAAATTTGAGTGCTACGGCTCAGGTACCAAGAGTCAGTTCGGACGTAGGCTAAACAAAGTAGTACTCAATACCCTATCGATCATTGGATCGCGGTGGGTGAGCGTGTGGTGTCGGGTAACTAGAATCTGACGGATTTTCAGAGGGTCACGGTCAAAGCTTATCGACGGGTGGTCACGGGTGTTTCGGGAACTGAAGAGAGTGGATGCGTTGTTTTGTTTTGCTCCGTGGGCACTGTTGACTTGTTCAATGCAAATGACTGGCGCTGGAGCCGGGGGCCTATGCCTAATCTTTGGATTCCGAGGCATCCAATGCTTCAGATTCCTCCTCGACTTCTTCTGCTATGGAGGCTGCACGTCCTTGGGTGACCGTAGTAGGGGATCTCGGGCATTCTTTGGCTGTCAAGTACACGTACCGAGGACCCGATAACTCGGCGGTACCGACTAGAATACTCCATTGATAACCAAGCACGAACCATTCAATGAGTCGTCTCGGCCGGACGCGCATGTCGGTCACATCCCTCATTCCTACACCCACTCCTCACTCCTCGGCCCACCGCACCTCGGCACTTCCTGCCCTTGTGTTATCTTCGGTCATGGCCTTGTTTTACAGTCGGGCACTCCCTATTGTGCTAGGGCACGTCCTATTATTCCGTCCTTCATTGTTCTATTTCCACCTTACATCTCTTATTCTAATTTTACTCGTTGTGGACCATGACCGCATGTGTTGCATACCTTGTTGTCCCACATTCCTTATTCCACATGTCGCTTCTTAACCTATATAAGTAGGACATGCATGTACATACTTCCGCATTCTGGGTATCGACTAGGCTTAGGCCCTTCTACCTTCTTCCTCTCTGTTAAGTCCTCGACTCAGGCCGGCATCTTCAGCATCCCCCTGAGTATCTGTCTGTTGCAAATACAGTGGCACGCACGGCAAGTAGGGCGCAACGCACGAGTACGTTGAAGCCAATGCCACTACTCTTGGCCTGCAGGACTTGGCCATAGTCTGCCCGACCTTTCCGACAATACCCTCCGGCAGTACCGAAGTCCGTCAGAATCCGGCTCCTGACATTGGCTGTGTGACCCGATCTACCGCAGAAGAGGCAGAGGTTTTGTTCGAATCAGTGTTGGCATTCTTGTGGCATAAGTTTTCCATCTTCCCCTAATCTGGATGATAGGTCTGTGGTAGTCCTGCTGCCACTGGATGGGGTCATGGGTTGGCCTACATTGGCTGTCTTATTGCCCATGTTAGGGGCAGAGTACGTGTTCATGGAGGTTCTTCCTCTATCGTATGGGCGGTCGAAGTTCCAGTTTGAGGCGGTTTCTCTGGCGACTTCTGATTGATGTTCCCAGTAGTGGGCATCGATGGACTGGGATAGGAGGCGGAGTTAGAGTAGGGAATGCGGTTTTCCTACCCTAGAGATCTCATCCTTGATCCTCCTGGAAAGTCCGTTGTAGAATTGCCAATGGAGTGCAGCATCGCCCCAGTGTATGCAGGTGGCTAGTCGGTTGAATTTGACTACATAATTCATGATGCGCTGGTTGTCGTGCATGCAGAGGTTTTTGAGGTCTGCTTTGGCCTCTCCTTCTGGGTCATGGGTCCAAAGTTGGTCTTGAGTTCATAAATGAACTCGTCATAGTTGTAGAGCCAGTCTGGCTCGTTGGGGGCAGTGAGGGCTGGTTCAAACCAATCCAGGGCAGTACCGGTCAGGTACAATAATATATAGGTTACCTTGGCACTGTCGGAGTCAAAAGCATCAGGGCGGTCACGGAAGTTCAGCATACACTGCACTAAAAAGGCTTGTAGCTTCCTTGACGAATCCGTCCAAGGGATCCGGGTCTCGAACCTTGGTGGCATGGGGGCCTGATCTCCTAGGGGAGGCCAGATTGCTTGCTAACATAGCGATGGCCTGGGTGAGGTCGGGCACATTGTTTGGCCCTATAGCAGGGGCTCCTCCTGGTGGTGGAGGGGGTGGTGCTACGGCGGGTGGTACAAGGTGGGGCTGGGCAACGGGCGGTGGTACGGCGGGGGGTGGTGCAACAAATGGTGGTGCAGCCTGTGAGGGGGTGGTATGTGGTGGTGGTACAAATGGTGGTGGTACAAAAGGGGGAGATGCGAGGTACAGGGGTACCATGGATGATGATCTGGACGTGGTTGGTACTGCTGAGGATGATCCTGAACTGGAGGGCATCTCTGGGGATGATGGTTGGTTGGTCACCGGGGGGTTCATGAGGAACGGGTTGGTCATACTTGAGCGTGGGCGTAAGTCCATGTTCGAGAATCCAGAGTCTGAAGAGGGTTCTGGGGAGTGTGCGGGGGTCTGAGGCATCTGAAAACTTGGTCCAGGGATGGGTAGTTCTCGGGGGATGGACACGCGGCAGGCAGATGCCTGGGTGATTGTCTGTAGGGCTTGTGAACTTGTGATTGGTCTTGAACCCATGACAATCAGGAGTGTGAGTACGAATATACTGTTAAGTCTGCGTGTCAGGTGCTTAGCTATTACTTCCAAAGGGGCTATCCAGGTTGACAGGAAAGTCCGTAACGGGGCCAAAGAACCAAAGACGGAAGTTGGATGGACTATAGATGGAGACAGGAGCGCCGAGAGCTTAGGGTTGGTCGCAGATTGGTTCAATCCGGTCACTGAAGTGTTCGAGGTTGATGTCAAGATTCGGTGATGCTGAGGTATCGGTTAAGTCCTGCAAACCGTTACAGGGTGGCTAGGCTTCAACGTGCTCTTGCG
>QLPG01013205.1:0-10464 GCA_003314385.1 Gomphus sp. MG54 | reverse complement strand
TATAATACTGCCCAATACCCTGTTAATCAACAGATTATAGCAGGTGAGCAAGTTGTGCCCGAATTTTGCTGACCGACGGATCTAGTACATGATGGACGGATGGGTGGACTGAGATTGTCCAGACGGAAAATCTAGTAGATGTATCTGTGCTTGTTAGCAAGAAATACTAGATCGGGAAAGGTCATAATCATAAACAAATTTTAAAATAGTCTGTGAGCTGATGCTGATTGATCAAGCATGCCGGACAGATTGCCGAGGGTGGGGCGTTGCCTTCCAGTCGGCCGGAAAAACCGAAGTTCTTCTGAACTGGGTGGTTTCCGAATCTATACTGGTATTGGGTTGAAAATGCTGTGGCATGGACCTTTCTTGTTGGACAACCTCCTAGGAGTAAGACAATCTGGTGAAGCTATGAGCAGATTCTGATTCAAAACAGTTAGAAAGGGCTACCGGGAGACCCAGTTCTGAATAACAAGATAAAAAGATCATTAAAAGGGTGTCTTGTGAGACCATATTCATAAACCATGAGTGCACGGAAAGTAGTTTGATTCTGGGTATACTGTCAAGTGTCGGGTTACTGATAGACTTTGGTACTGCTGAGGGGTGTTGGCAAAAGGTCGGGCAGACTATGGCCAAGTCCTGCAGGCCAAGAGTAGTAGTGTTGGCTTCAAGGTACTCGTGCGTTGCACCCTACCTGCTGTGCGTGCCACTGTATTTGCAACAGACAGGTACACAGGGGGATGCTGAGGATGCTGGCCCGAGTCAAGGACTTAACAGAAGAGAAGAAGGTAGAAGGGCCTAAGCCTAGTTGATACCCAGAGTGAGGAAATATGTACATGCATGTCCTACTTATATAGGTTAAGAAGTGACATGTGGAATAAGGAATGTGGAATAATAAGGTATGCAGAGCATGTGGTTATTGTCCACAACAAATAAAATTAGAACAAGAAATGCAAAGCGGGGATAGAACAATGAAAGGCAGGATAATGGAATCGTGACTCAAGATGGGACAATAGGGAGTGGCCGAGTATAAAACAATGGGGTTGTGACCGAGGAAAATACAAGGACAGGAAGTCCTGAGGTGAAATGGACCGAGGAGTGTGGATGTGTTACATACCATTGCAATGGTTGGTGAATACATGTAACAAGTTGCTGTTTAAATAGTGCCCACAGACTAATGCCAGATAACCTGGCATAGTGGCCTTTTGGCCTAGTTGAAAGAACACATTACCGTGAGAATTTGTTGCCTTTTACAGGATGGCAGATGTACCGAGCTAAGACCAGCACACCAAGTGTTATGCATGCGGTGTGGACACTTGTACGTGGATGTAGGATGGTTGCTCGGTCGGCACTGGCGAATAATCGGGACCTTGGTACATGTACTTGACACCAGTAGACCAATCAGATGAGGCTGGCTTCGATGTACTCATGTGTTGTGCCCTACTTTCCATATGTGCTACTGATTTCAGGGAGAGGAGTAACTCAGGAAAGTGCTAAGGGTGTTAGCCTGAGTAAGGACTTCAGACAGGAGGATATGGGGGTTGCAAAGACATATGCAAAGCTGATATTCAGAATGAAGAATTCTCTACATCTATACACTACTTATATAGGTTAATGTCAAGTGCACATACCAAGTAATGGGTAACTTGGCAGTGCCAACTGAACAATCAGTCTAATTCCATGTACAAGTGACCAAGCCACATATAAGTCACTTGGTACGTCAGTCTCAGCTCAGCACATTCATCATCTACACTCCCCATTCCCATCCCTCTTCCACTCTTCCCCTATTTATTATCCATTAATCTCCACCCCATTTATTGTTTATTTCTTGGCCCATTTCATCTCGGGACATTTCTATATTATTTTATCCTCAGCCATGACCCTATTGTTTTATATTCAGTCACTTTCTATTATCCTATTCTTGGCCACACTTTTATTATCTTGTTTTCATTGTTCTATTCTCATTTACATTCCTTTATTCTATTCTTGATTATTGTAGACAACACTTCCACATGCTCTGCATACCTTATTGTTCTCTATTCCTTATGCCACCCTGTTCCACATCTCACTTCTTAACCTATATAAGTAGCAAATGTATGTAGATAGTTCCTCACTCTGAATATTGACTAGGCTTCTTGTCTTCCCTCCTCCTGTCTGAAGTCCTTTACTTGGGCCGACACTCTCAGCAATCCCCCAGGTTTCCCTTCTATTCCACATTAGTAGAATGTACAGAAAGTAGGGCACAATGCACGAGTATGTTAAAGCCAAGCCACTCCAATCGATCTATAGGACTTGGCCTATTCCCGCCAGTATCATGAAGTTGGCACTATTGCAATAGTGCTTGGCCTATACATCGTCAGCAGTACTGGTGTCTGATAGTATATTCAGAGTCATACTACTTCTTATATTTCACTTCTTATACATTATGTGCCCATGAACTAGATCTTTGACCCACACTGATGACAGGTGGTTTACCCCCACAGTTTTACAATGAAGAGCACATAGTGCCTCTGACACCCCACCCCTTCTTATTGGTTATACTTTGCCACTGCCAATCGAACTATGGCATCTCACCTCACCCTTCAAACAGCACTCATGCATTGAAGAAGTGGTTGACAATGACATCAAATACATAGACGATGACAATGGCAATCAGGAACTTTACTCAGTAGAGGATGAACTCAGCTCAGTATATTCTCATAAAGGTACCAAAGCTGAGGGACAACCTCAACAATATCAGCAGGCCAATATACCTAAACCCCCTTGTGTCTCTGTAGCCGTGCCTCCTTAAGCTGCAGCCATACTCCTTCAGCCCATGGCCATGCCTCCTCAAGCTATAGCTGCACCCCCTCAGCCTGTGGCTGTACTGCTGCAAGCCAGGTAAGCTCCCCAAACCAGGCCAGGCAGGCTCCACAATCCAGGCCAGTCCCTAGGGCCAGGGCCCCTATAAACCTAGCCAAGAACAATCACCTGTTAAACAATATCCTCAAACTCGGCAGAATGGCCTGACACCATCGTCAGAATGGTCAAGCTGTCAGAATTTGAAAGCTGGAACCCTTTGATGAGAATGACCCAAAAAAGCTAAAAGGTTTTATCTTTCTTTGCAGGATGAATTTCTATACCTGGCCCAACTCATTCTCTGATCATAGACAAAAGGTCAACTACATGGTCTCTTATCTGAAAGGAACGGCTTTAGAATGTTTCAAGCCTTACCTGACTGGTAATCCAAACACGGCACCTTACTAGACAAGCGATTTAGAGCTATTTATCGATGAGTTACAGATCAATTTCAGCTTGTGGGACAAACAAGCTAATGCTGAGATAGCTCTCGAGAAGCTAACCATGTAGGACAATCATAAGGCTACCAGGTTTTTTGTAGAATTTTACAGGCTTGTGGCTCTCATTGATTATAACAACAATGCTCTCCTCTGCAAAGCATATGCAGCACTGCCAAAGCACATCAAGGATGGCCTCATCCACTTTGACAAACCCCGCATACTCGATGACCTTTGAAACCTCATTCAAAGGATTGACATGAGATATTGGGAATGAAAGGCTGAGCAATCTCTGGAAGGCAGTAATAAACCAAAGAAAGATATGAAATCAGACAAGTCTGGCAACAGATCCACCTCAGACAACTGCCAGCAAGGTAACAGCAATGATGACAGCAGCAACAAGGACAATTCGAAGAGCAGAGACAATAAAACTCCTCAGCCAAACCCACCTGAGTACACTAAGAATCTTGGTAAGGATGGCAAGCTCCTCCTGACTGAATGACAGAGACACATGGATAACAACCTGGGTTTCCTTTGTGCCACCAGTAATCACAAAGTTACTGAATATCCTAAGGCACCCAAGGCCTATGCGACTACCACTCCTGACTCCACTTCCCAGGTGACTGAAGCCTTGGACACCATGGCTGAAGAATCAGCCCAGGTGCCTGGGAACTAACCTGCCATTCCATTAGCCTCTAAGCATACTGAGAGTTGAGTTGCATTGACTCAGCAAGTGCCAGTAGTGAGATTTAGATCAATGCTTTTATTTCTCTTTATTTTCCTTTAATTCTTCTGTTCTGATTGGATGCTGAAATCCTCGGTAACCCACCTTGCATGCTTGATTGAATCAGCATCTGATCATAGTTTATTTACTTTTGGACAAAATTCAGTTATTTTATTCTCTCTTAGAGATTCCTTTGATCTAGTACTGCTAATTCAGTTATTAATGAATATATAGACATGTCTACTAGATTTTCCATCAGGACAATTTCAGTCTGCCCATCCATCAGTCACATCACTAGATCCATTGGTTGGCAATATTCGATCACAACTTGCTCACCCGCTATAATCTGTTGATTAACAGGGTATTGGGCAGTATTATGTTCCATAACACCACTAACATTTTTAGGTGCATTCTAATGGCCTCGGTCCAGTCGGCACTTGCCACTGCTCCAACAGCCTCACTAGGATCCTGTTCCATGGTTGGAAGCTCTGCCAATAGCCCTAGTTAATGCAACTGCCTTTACACATGCTTGTATACCAGAAAGGCTGGCAAGCTTTTTAGCTGGGACCTCCTGGTCAATGACACTACTTGGCATGTTTGGCCAAGGTCTCTTCCATCCATTATTGTCTGTTCCCACTTCATCCATTTCGTATATTCATATTATATGCTCTCACTACTCTTTTTCTGTTTTCCTCAGCTCAAAACTGATATTTTTTTAGACAATGGGATGTCTACCTAAAAGGGGGGGTGGCAACTAGCTAGAAACATTTCAAACTATACAATCTCCCCTCCCAAAGACATTCCCTCCTGAAACTTCCCTTCATTTACCCCTTTCTCCTCTCTGTCTCAACCTTAATTTCCTCTGCTCTCTCCAACCTCATCTCCTCTCCATCCTGACCCTACATATCCTGACCTTACTTCCATCTCAAATTCCCTCTTCTTCAACCTCCCGACACTCTATTTCCAACCTCACAATCACTCCCATCTCCAACATCTCTCCCAGTCCATCTATCACCTCTTTCCATCAATTAACCACAACTAAATCTGCCAAACATCTCAGCACATTTCACTTGTTCCTTTCTTCTCTTATAGCCTTTATTTTTCCTTTTTCTTTATTTTTCACTCAAAAAGAAAAAACAAAACAATCTTTACAGTATAGTAGACTTCCTTGATACAGGATACCTCCTTGATACAAATTGATTTTCCAAGGTCTATTTTCATTCCAGTGATACAGGATTTTGCAAAAGAATCTACTATATATAAGCAACATTTAAGCCAAACCACATAAGGGAGGGAGAAGAATTGCATTCAGGAGGAATTTATTTTCATCTAGAATTTACTTAATTTTGATAACAAGCAATCTTAAATCAGTGATTGCTCAATTGTTCTGAGAGATTTTGTCATAGAGTATTCATATTAGGGAAGATATACATCTCATATTGCTAATTAAACAAACTCTGAGTGGGATTTGATCTAAATTGACCTTAATCTGACTACAAAGATATTGGGGCTACCAAAATGTGAAATGCAACATGCTCATATGTTACATCCCATGTCCCCAACAAACCCATACCAACCCCCACAACCACCTACCCCGTTTCCAAAACCTCCCCGACCACCGAAGGACGAACGATCACTTTCCGTGGTTCCTATCCCATAACATCCGAGCCCCCGATAGTCCGATCCTGATTCCCATGACCAAGGTTCCGCATCTTGATAACCGACGCACCAGTCTATCGCATACCTTACTCCCTTATTCTTCTTTCCTATTGACCCCTTGTACTTCCTTTCTCCTTGTTTTATGACCGGCAAAGATAGTACAAGGATAGTCGCATGTATATAGTCTCCCAGTTGACTGGACTGTTCGCTAGTATGAATATCGATTTAGTCTCGCACCTAGTTTCTGATTCATTTCCAGTAAACTCCCATCTCCTTTCCAAAATTAGGGACAGACGATTGAGGAGGGCACAACACATAAGTTGAAGCCAAGTCCCTTCGACCTCGAACACCTCAGTGACCGGATTGAACCATTCCACGACCTACCCTAAAGTTTCCGGTGCTTCCACCTTCTCCTGTAGTCCGTCCGATTCTACCTTTGGTCCTCGGCCCTGTTACAGACCCCCACGCTAACCCGGATAGCCCTTTTGGAAGTACTAGCTAAGCGCCAACACGTGGACTTAACATCATAATACAAAGAAAATGGATGACTAATCACAACAGGCTGCAAATTCCACGCACAGAGAATTAGGTGTCATGCTTGTATCAAGGACCTATACCTGTGTCATTTTGACCTGTTCCACAAAATAAATTACTCTGCCTCAACAAAAGCTTTTTTGCCCCTATAATATAGAGCAAAAATATTCTCAAGACACTTCTTAGCTGTAATATAATTTTTTTTTAATTTAAGCTACAGAATTTTGAGCTAAAATTGAGCTTGACTGAATTCTGTATCAAGGAAGTCTACTATACTGTATTTCTTTGAGACTATTTAAAGTCTCATCATTCTCTCCCATATCCTCATCCTCATCCCCATCTTCCTTTTCCTTCCCCCTTCATTCCTCTGTAGGGTGCAAATATGCATCTCACCCTTGAGAGACCAATCTCAATATATTGTATTTTTATATCAATTTCGATGCCATTCAGTGCGCTTTTTGATTCTCAATTTTTTCATATTTTTCTTATATTTTTACCCTCAATATTGAGGGAGATATTGTATATCTACATGTACACAACTTATGGGCACTTGCCTATGCACCAGATAACATGTGTGGCCGGCTCCCTGGATAGGGACCGGTAGCCTGGCTCAGACCTTCGATAGGGTCAGGAGCCAGCTCTAGTATATGTGTGGGTGAAACATCACTCGCACATACTTCCCTCCTCAGTGGTTGACTGTGAAAGGCAACAAATTCCCACAGTAATGTGCTCTTCCAACTGGGCCAAAAGGCCACTATGCCAAGTTATCTGGCATTAGTCTGTGGGCACTATTTAAACAGCAACTTGTTACCTGTATTCACCAACCATTGCAATAGTATGTAACAGTACCTCCCCCTTAGGTACCGAGCCCTCGAGGTGCCACAGTGATGATATCTTAACAGGTTTCCCAGGCCTGTCTGTGGCTCCCCCCAAGTACTCTAATTACTGTTTGACATAGCAGACCCCCATGATGTCATGGACCATCATGTAAGCCAGGGTTCCTGGGGTCTAAGTAATTGCAACAACCCTCTAAATTATTGCACACACAGGGATTTGAACCGCTGACCTTTGGTTAACCTGGCATACTGTAAAAGGCAACAAATTCCCACAGTAATGTGCTCTTCCAACTGGGCCAAAAGGCCACTATGCCAGGTTATCTGGCATTAGTCTGTGGGCACTATTTAAACAGCAACTTGTTACATGTATTCACCAATCATTGCAATGGTATGTAACATTGACTACACTAAGCAGGTGAGTTGTATAATATAATTCTATAGTACATGGACTAATTTTCTCATTTCTTTTACTCTGTAAGAAAATTAAATAGGTATATTTCTTGAATATACTTGTAGTGGTTGACTACACTGAGGAGAAAATTAAATAGACTGCCTAAGAAATTCTCAAACCTACTGCACATTTGCTCATAATCTCATCATCCTCCTTATCCTCCTCTTCATCCCCATCACCATTCAGCTGATCCTCCTCTCCTCCTGACTCTCCTGCTACTCCTGATCCTCCTACACCTCCCAAACCCTCCAAACCCTCAGCCATGAGGAACAAAGTCCTCTGCATATAGTCCTGCCCTCGTAGGAGTGCCTCCAGCAGCTCTACTATCTGCCTCCCAACTAACAGCTTGGCCTGTGGCACTTCAACCACAGGCACCCTCCCACTTAGGCACATGGCAGTAGCCCACCTTGGCCTCTTCCTCAGCGATAAGCAACATGTTGAATCATGAGAGGAGGCTTACTTACTTTTGCACTTTTTGAGTGCAAGCCTTTGACCCATGGCACCCTCATGTCAATAGCACCCTGTGTATCTTCTTCAAGTTGTATCCTAACATGTTCAATAGTAGACAATGAGGGGTAGGGATATCAATGGGATGAGGGTTGTTGAGATAGGATGCGATGGGCAAGCTATACATGCCCATGAGCTTGTGGATATACAAGAGGTTGATATACGAGTTGTCCATTCGATGTCGATGATGGTTACCCCCCAAACTCCCTCATAGCCACTCTTATATGCTTTTGCATTTCCAAACTCCAATGGGGCCACCATTCTAGAACTTCATTTCTATGGCCTCATGGGACTCAGCTGTAAGGGGGGGATACTGTTAGGAACTGTATGCCAGCATACCTGACTATTCATTTCAGCCCGCTCAGCCCAACTCTGCCCTCACTTGCCCATTCAACTATATGCCCTCAGCCTATGGACTATATGCACCTCGTGTATCTATCTTGGCATCACATGCTCCTGTCAATTCACTCCACTCATTTGTGTCACACTCCATATGCTTGCAATTCCATTCTGTCTTCATTTACATTTAATATCCTTTTATTTACATTCTGCTCCACTTTCATTTATTCACAATTCCATTCTATTCCTTTATATCCAATTGTCAGGACTCAGTGAGGCTGAGGATTTGGTCAATGTTCTATAGGTCATTCGAGGTGGCTAGACTTCAATATGCTTGTGCATTGCACCCTGCTGTTCCATGCATGCCACTTATTTGGACAGGAGCAGTACTGTCAAGTCCACATACCGAGACCCATCCGCCAGCAGTACCGACCAAGCAATCATCCTATATCCACGACCAAGTGCCTGCGTCGCATGCATAACACTTGGTGCACGGCTCAGCACATCTGCCATTCACATTCCTTGGTCCGTTTCACCTCGGGACTTCCTGTCCTTGTATTATCCTCAGACACGACCCCATTGTTTTATACTCGGCCACTCCCTATTGTCCCATCTTGAGTCACGATCCTATTATCCTGTCTTTTATTGTTCTATCCTCGCTTTGCATTCCTTGTTCTAATTTTGTTCGTTATGGACAATGACCATATGCTCTGCATATCTTGTTGTCCCACATTCCTTATTCCACATGTTGCTTCTTAACCTATATAAGTAGGACATGCATGTACATACTTCCTCATTCTGGGAATCGACTAGGCTTAGGCCCTTCTACCTTCTTCTCTTCTGTTAAGTCCTCAACTCAGGCTGGCATCCTCAGCATCTGCCCGAGTATCTGTCTGTTGCAAATACAGTGGCATGCATGGCAAGTAAGGTGCAACGCACAAGTACGTTGAAGCCAACGCCACTACTCCTGGCCTGCAGGACTTGGCCATAGTCCACCCAACCTTTCGACAACACCCCTCGGCAGTACCGAAGTCTGTCAGTAACCGACACTTGACAGGTACTGGCGAAGAAGGGGCCAAGAATGTCGGCTTGAGCGAAGGACTTGGACAGGGCAAGGCGGACAAGGGGGTCTAAGCCAAGTTGATATTCTGAGTGAGGAACTATCTACATACATCCACTACTTATATGGGTTAAGAAGCAAGATGTGGAACAGGGTGGCATAGGAAATGGAGAACAATAAGGTATGAAAAACCATGTGGAGGCATTGTTCACAGTGAACAAGAATAGAATAATAGAGTATGGCTGAGAATAAAATAATGAAGGAGTGAATGAGAATAGGACAATAGAGGAATGGCCGAAGATAAAACAATAGGGCTATGATTGAAATAATAAGTGGACATTGAGTGTCACGGGAGAGGATGGGTAAGGAAATGGTTGGGAAATGAGAGGATAGTGAGAGCTGGAAGGGATAGGTGGGAGAGGTAGTCTAGATGATGTACCAGTGACAGTAAAGTGACCGATCTCAACCATGTTCCAAATCAGACTCCATCGGCGCTCATCCCATATCACCTTCACTGTCACCACATCACACAGCCAACCATTCTATTCAGCCCACCGATCTTCAGACTCCCAATTTGTCATCATGTCTTCTTCAGAGCTCATTCCCATGCAATGCTACAACACCCAGGACACACGCATCCAGGCAGAACCATTAACATATCATTATCTTCACGTACCCCCACCAGCACATTTCTCATTCAGAAGACGATCCCATCCAATCTACACTCAGTCATATGCGATAGGAGATGCAGTCTATTTCCCAGAAAGTCAAGAACCATACATATTTCTTGGAATGACGTCTAGACCAGCATATCGTGATAGGAGTAGAGTGGAATACGAGGCAGAGTTCAGGGCACCATCCCATCCTGATTACCCCGCCCTGTTTTGGAACCTGGACAAGACCTTGGTGTTAAAGATATAACACTTCAGTCAAGCACTGTGTGAAGTGAAGCGAGACGAAGAAGAGTTTCAAACCCTGCTGCAGCACAACTCCGGAAATAATTTAATATTTGTACCTTGGTCGCAAACTGTGTAATAACTCTAGCAAGCTAATACGACGAGTAAGTGATGCGTTTTTTAGCA
>QLPG01013204.1:5642-18352 GCA_003314385.1 Gomphus sp. MG54 | reverse complement strand
ACCTGCAAACTAGAAGGTTCGCAGGCCTTCCAACTCAACCTCGCGGATCTCGACAAATATGCTCAAGGCTCCACTATGGTTGACTCTTCAGACAACCTGGATATCATTAAACAGCATGTTCCAGAATTTTATCATGACTTCGCTGATGTCTTTAGTAAACAGGGCGGTAATTCTTTAGCTCCTCACAGACCCTACGATCTCAAGATCAACCTTGAGGACGGCACTTCGCCCCCTCTTGGTCCCATTTATTCCCTCTCAGTATCCGAACTCCAATCACTACGAGACTTCATCGACAAGCACCTCAACATGGGCTTCATTCGACCCTCAGGCTCATCACATGGTGCACCAGTACTATTCGTATGCAAGAAGGATGGCTCCCTGCGGCTCTGTGTAGACTTTCGTGGTCTAAACAGAATCACAAAGAAGGACCGTTATCCACTTCCCCTTATTTCCGACCTCTTAGACGCCCCGAAGAAAGCTTGTATATACACTAAAATTGACCTCAGACATGCCTATCACCTCGTTTGAATTGCAGAAGGGGACGAATGGAAGACAGCCTTTAGGACATGTTATGGATCCTTTGAGTGGCTTGTCATGCCTTTCGGACTTTCTAACGCCCCTGCTGCATTTCAGCGCTTCATGAATGACATTTTTGGCAACCTCTTAGACAACTGCACCATAGTCTATTTGGATGACATCCTCATCTACTCCAACGACGAATCCTCGCATATCGAACACATTCACAAAGTTCTACGACGATTACACAAACACAACTTGTACACTCGAGAAGACAAATGCTCCTTCCACCAAATGTCCATCGAATACCTTGGATATATCCTCTCACCTGAGGGTCTCACGATGGGGGAAGACAAAGTCAAATGCATCACTCAATGGCCCGAGCCGCGTAAAGTCAAAGACTGTTATATCCGAGATATAACCCCGACATCTCGGATGCCCGACATCAGGCGCTACGAAGAATCACCCTCTGAATCAAGTCCAAGCCAGTCTCGTCACCTCCGAGTCCGAACAGCATCGACGCCCTCAGACCTCGGACATCCTTCCTTTCCCGTCGAACAATAGTCTTGTTGTCTTATTGTAACACCAGATGTATATTTCTCTTATTCCCCGTTTTCGTTCGTCTTATTGTTCTCTTGACTATTCCTAATTAGTTACAATAAGAACTGCATGTATAAATACCTCCAGACTTCTGTACTATACCTTAGTTCGAATATCGACTTGTATTCCCACTCACTCTGGAACTCCGAAAACTTATCTTCTCCGAACCTCCGAAATAAAGGACTGACGATCAAGGAGGGCGCAACATTAAAGTTGAAGCCAAGTCCTTATGACTCCGAACACATGACTTGGACCAATTTATGTCAGCTCGGACCTGACGTGAACTCGGACACTAACAAAGACGTTCAATCATTCCTTGGATTTGCGAACTTCTATCAGAGATTCATTTTCAACTACCTCTCTATTACGACTCCTCTTACTCGACTCACTCGCAAAGGTCTGGCTTGGAACTGGAGTGAGGAGTGTAGAGATGCGTTTAATAAGCTGAAACTGGCATTCACATCTGCCCCCATTTTAACTCATTGGACTCCTGATTTGCCCTTGATTGTGGAGACAGATGCGTCAGATTACGCTTTAGCAGCTATACTCTCCCAACACTCCCCAGACAGCAAGCTTCATCCTGTCGCATTTCATTCCCGAACTTTCACCTCTCCAGAACTCAATTATGATGTTCACGATAAAGAACTGCTTACAATTTTCGAAGCTTTTCAAAAGTGGTGTCACTACTTAGAAGGTTCCGGCGACCCTGTCAATGTCATCACCAATCATAAGAACTTGAAGTACTTTTGCACTACCAAGTTGTTGACTAGACGTCAAGCTAGGTGGTCGGAATACCTCTCTCAGTTTAATCTTGTCATCCGTTTCAGACCAGGTCGTTTGGGCACTAAGCCTGATTCGCTCACGAGATGGTGGGACCTCTACCTTAAGGAGGGGATGACCGACTATCTGGACACTTTGGAATTAACAAAACCATAGACCTCGTCAGACGCGACTACAACTGGCCCGGCATGCGCTCATTCGTTAAAGACTACTGCAAGTCCTGCATGACGTGTATGCGGAATAAATTGCAACATCACAAGCCTTATGGATTACTCAAACAGCTTCCAGTGCCAGACAAACCCTGGAACTCGATATCCATGGACTTCATTGAGCAGCTCCCCGCATCCTCAGGATTCACGGCCATCCTAGTCATAGTCGACCGCTTCACCAAACAGTCTATCTTCATTCCTACTTCCATTACCATCACTTCCTCTCAGCTCGCAGAACTCTTCGTACTTCACGTATTCTCCAAACACGGCATTCCTTCTCACATCACTTCAGATAGAGGCTCGGAATTTGTGTCCCACTTCTGGCGTTCTCTCGGGAAGGCCCTTGACATGAAGTTGTACTTCACCTCAGGCTATCATCCAGAAGGCGATGGCCAAACTGAGTGTACTAATCAGACACTAGAACAGTACCTCCACGTCTATTGCAACTATCAACAAGACAACTGGGCCCCGCTATTACCCCTCGCAGAGTTCGCATATAACAACACTCCCAGTGCCACCACTGGCATCTCGCCTTTCTTTGCCAACAAAGGCTATCATCCTAATCTCACCATCCATCCTGAATGCAACCTTGCTTCATCATGAGCACAAGACTTCATTGTCGACCTGGATGAGTTGCACCAGCAACTTTGAACCAACATCCTCGATGCTCAACAAATGCACCAATCCTCAGCTGATGCCAAATGACTTCCATCTCCAGACTTTGCCATTGGCAGTCTCGCATTTACCAAAGCCAAATTTCTCAGGACTACCCATCCCGCAAAAAAGCTAGCTGAGAAGTTTTTGGGTCCATTTGAAATCATTGCACATCCCGGTACTCACTCTGTTACTCTGAAACTCCCAGGCTACATGAACGCAGTACATCCTGTATTCCACGTTTCAATGCTTGAGCCAGCCACTCCTAATCCCATTCCTAATCGCATTCAACCTCCTCTGCCCCTAGTCATAATCGACGGCGAAACTGAATTCGAGATATCTGAGATCCTGGACTCGAAAATCGACAATAGACGTACGGCGTGTAGGCTGTTGTACTTAGTGCGGTGGGCAGGTTATGAGGGCACTGACAAAGAAACTTCATGGCTCCTTGCAACAGAACTCAACCACGCTTCAGAACTCGTTCAAGACTTTCACAAGTCATATCCAGATAAACCTGGACCATTGCCTATTCCATAAGCACCTCGCAATTTCTCTTCCGTTCACTCTCACTCATTCCGTTCATTATCATTCTTGCATTTCAGTTCTGTTCTCTCTGTCTTCAAGTTCAAAAAAAAAAATTTCCTCAGCTCCGATTCATTCATTCCAACTCACAATTCATCTTCTTCTTTCCATTTTCAAGTTCAATCCTCAGTTCCACTTCATCATTCCTTTCCAATCCGACTCTATTCCGAACTTCAATTCACATTCAAGTCAAATATACATTTTAAATTCTGTAATCCAACTCTATATTTCCCTCTCCATCCACGTCATCAAAATCATTCCTCGGATTTCTGTTCTTCCCTATCCAACCCTCCCAAGAGCCAAGCACCCTTGGCGGCTCAGACACCCAGTCCCTGCTCTGCAGTTTTTGTTGCTGTAACATCATCCACAACTTGCTCACCTCGCCTCGCAATTCCTTAACTTCACCTCGCAATTGCTCGTTAGTCATTCGGCTCTCCGAGACTTGGAACTTGTGTTCTTGCAACTCCTTGCGATGTTCTTCAACTGACCGCTGCAATTCCAGTAGGGCAGCAGTCAAGGCGATGACTGGTGAAGGTGCAGGCGGCGCAGAGGGTGGGACTCTGAGAGATAAGGCAACCGCAGGGGGCGGTGGTAGGGGAGGTGTAGGAGATGGCGCAGGGGGTGGGGGTGGAGGTGAAGGGGCTGGTGTAGGTGGAGCTGGTGGTGGTGGGGCTGGTGATGGCGACAACACAGTAATCTGTGGCGTCTGCGCCAAGTCAGGTGGAGGGGATGATTCCTGAGGAGGGTTAGGTGGTGGAGGAGGTGGTGAAGAATGGGAGTCAGGGAGGAAAAGGGGGGTACGTGCTCGGGATTCCAACCTTGGCCTTTTCAAGGGACCTGCACCATCATCTTCATCTTCCGGCGTACCTTCCCTCGCTTGCCTTTCAGACCTCAGATTTCCCTCATCCTTGGAATTCCACTCCCTGGTCTTTCCCTTACCCTTCTTCCTCTTACCTGTGCCACGACCTCTTTCATTCACGCTGCAAGCAACTCCCCTCTCACTACACCACACGCACGCATCCAAATCCAAGTCCAAGTCCTACTTCCTGAGACATGTATTACGACGCTTCTTGCAGTGATTGCATGGCTTCTGAAGGGTGAACCCGCGAGACCAGGGTGTATTGTCATCCTGTTCACCCATCCTCGCATTTCGGTAGAATATGCCATTCACGTCACCAACGTCAAACTGCATCTGAAGACGGGCATACTGCAAATGCATTGTCAGCCTAAGCCAATTCTGAGACAACACTTTACTCACCTTTGCACTTTTCGAGTTGGCCCCTTCAATCCAGGGCTCTTGCATATCGATGTGGTCCTGCTCGAGAAGCGCCTGGCTGCGTGCGATTGTAGACGATGAGGGGGATGGGACAGTGACGGGCAGATTTTTGTCACCTCGGAGATATGTGGAGATTGGCAAAGGGTTAGCACCTATGAGCTTTTGGACGTAGGCAGGGTTGATGTAGATTCCTTCCATTGGCGATGTCGACGATGGTTACCCCCCCCAAACTCCCTTACGACTTCTCTTATACCCACTTGCACTTCCGAACTCCAATGGGGCCACCATTCTAGACTTCATTTCTGTGGCCTCGTGGGACTCAGCCGTAAGGGGGGGATACTGTCAGGAACCATATGCCGGCAAGCCGACTATTCAATTCAGCCCACTCAGCCCAACTCCACCCTCGCTCACTATTCCACATTACACCCTCAGCCCACAGACTATATGCACCTCGGGTATCTGTCTTGGCATCACATGCTCCTGTCAAATCACTCCACTCATTTACGTCACATTCCACATGCTCGCTTTTCCATTCCGAACTCATTTACGTTTAATATCTTTCATCACATTTCATTTCCTTTTCATCTGTTCGCAATTCCGTTCACTCCTTTATATCCGAATCTGCTATTACGTCCTTAGGGTAACTTCGTTGGGAATCTGAGTGACATGTCACTCAACAATGTCACGGAGGAGATCATTATTGGGACGTAGTATTTCTGTTTCTCGCTTTTCCATTTCCTTGGCTTTCTCATTCTATTATAGGAATCTATTCGACTCCTAATAGATTAGAAAGTAGTATAAAAGGCCTTGTACTATTAGTTCAGTCTTCAGTCAGAAAATCAATCCTGATTTTGACTAAGATCCTCTGTTACTTCCGTCTTCCTCGCTATTACAAAATTTGGGGACCGTGTGATCCAAGTGGGTGCAACGCAAGCATATTGAAGCCAACCCCAACTCCGAACCTTGCCAATAACTTCACCATTGGGAGATTACAATATATTACGATTACGTCTTTTTCATTATCGTAACACTCAGTAGTTGATAGTGCAATCGTTCTCTATTTTTTTTGAACTCTATACAATCACTCCTCTACCAAGTATGGCCATGCAGCTGCCTAGTATTAGGACCCCAAACTCAGCCCAACTTACCATTTCTGCCATATGCTCTACTAGCTCTTCAGTTCAGTATGCCTTGTGTATTCAGCCTATTCTGTCTTGGTATCACATGTAACATTCAATTAGCTCCACCTATTACATCCATCCCACATATACTCACACATCCATTTTCAGTATTTCTATAGACCACTTTGCTATTATGACCTTTAATATTTCCTTATATGTTCAACTCCACTTTTCTTATTTGCAATTCCATTCTGTGATTTCTATTTCTGTTATTCTGTTAAATCTGCATGTCAGCGCTTAGCTAGAGGCTTCCGGAAGGGTTTCTGGAGGATTCTGAATGATTTCCGAAGGAGGATTTGTGCTCCAGAGGTGGAGGGACTAAAGGTTGTGGGTCTACAATTGGAATCGGAATGGGGACGGAAAGATGGGAAGTGTGGGGGGTCTTAAGACTGTTTGCGGTATAGGGTGGTACGAGTGGTTCAAGATCACAGGGACTTGGCTTTAACTTATGTGCTGCACCCTCCTCAATCGTCTGTCCCTAATTTTGGAAAGTCAGAAAGTTTACCTGAACTAAATTGGAAACTATGATGTAGAATTAAGTTGATATTCATACTGGCAAATAGTCCAGTCGACTGGTGACTTATATACATGTATCTAGTCTTGTACTATTTTTTGCCAAGTAAAGACAAGGGGGGGAAGAGAGTACAAGGGGCAATATAGAATGAAAAACAAGGAAGTGAGGTACGCGATGATCCTGTGCATTGTTTATCAAAGGAGCGGAATCTTGGCTTTGGAATATTTGGAGGTTCAGAAATGCAGAACCTCAGATTGATATATCGGGATTTGGAAAGTGGTTATTCAGGCTTTGAGCAGTTGGAAAGGTCCTGGAAACGGTGCAGGTGGTTTGTGGGGTTTAATGTGAGTTTATTGGCGGCATGGGCCATAACATATTCAGTCCATTGCTATGTTCCTTGTAGGGTAACTCCATTGGGTATCAGAATGATATGTCATTCTGCTCTGTCATGAAGGACATTATGATTGGGACATTAGCATTCTGTTCTCATATATTTGATCTTTAGCTTTCTCATCTACATAAATGCCTAATTGATTCAGGCTCTACTCATTGCTTCATCGAATCCTCCTATGTTTAGGAATATAAAATCCCTACTACTTCTATTGACTCAATTCCCCTTAAATTATTTGATGGCACTACTAATTCAGTCATTACTGAATCAGTAGAACTGCCGATCAAATTCCCATCAGGACATTTACAGTCCATCCCTATGTATGTCACATCACTAGATTCATCTGTATTGGTAGTGCTCGGTCACAACTGGCCCACCTGCTACAATCTGTTGAGTGATTGGGTATTGGGCAGTATTACGTTCCAAAAACCACTAATGACCCTAGGTGCATCCCAACAGCTTTGGCTCAGCTGGCACCTGCCACTGTTTCACAGCCTCAACCAGGATCCTCTCTGAAATTGGAAGCTCCACAAATAGCCCTAGTCAATGCAGCTGCCTTTGAGCACACCTGCAAACTAGAAGGTTTGCAGGTTTTCTGTCTGGACCTTTCAGCCATCGATGCTGCCTTGGCACGATTGGCCAAGGTCTCATCCAATCTGTCCATTCCCCTTGACCTGGTCGACCCAGAAAACATCCCAAATGAGTATCATAAATTTGCTAATGTCTTTAGTAAAACAAAAGCTGACACTCTAGGACCCCACTGACCCTATGAGCTTAAGATCACCCTGGAAGATGGTGCTTCCTGTCTCAGTCAGAATTAGAAACCCTGCATGAATTCCTCAACAAACACCTTAACATGGGGTTTATTAGAGCCTCCCATTCTCTGCATGGTACACCAATCCTATTTATCCAAAAAAAACACAGCTCCCTTTGGGTATGCATCGACTTCCAGGCACTGAACAAAGTGAACAAAAAAGATTGGTACCCTCTCCCTCTGATCACTGACCTCTTAGATGCTCCCCAAGAAGCTAGAATCTACTCAAAAATCGACCTTCAGCATGTGTACCACCTGACCCAAATTGCTAAGGGAGAAGAATGGAAGACTGCTTTCAAGAACTGGTATGGGTCCTATAAATGGCTAGTCATGCCATTCGGCCTCTCCAACACCCTTGTGGCTTTTCAAATATTTATGAATGACATTCTCAGTGATCTGATAGACCATTGTGCTGTTGCTTACATAGATGACATACTGCTCTACTTAGGCTCACTTGAAGAACATTGAGAACATATTCAAGAGGTACTCTGTCAGCTCAGAAAACATGGCCTATTCTCTAAGGCCAGTAAATTCAAATGGCACAAAGACACAGTTGAGTTCCTCGGCAACATCCTACATACCAATGGCCTCACCATGTCTGATGACAAGGTCAAAACTATCTGTGAATGGCCTGAACTGAGGAAAGTCAAGGACATTCAATACTTCCTGGGTTTTGCCAATTTCTGCTATTGCTTTATCTTCAACTACTCAGATATTACCATACCTCTCACCTGGCTGACATGTAAAGGCATGCCACGGGCTTAGACCAAGGACTGTCAAAAGTCTTTTGACCTGCATAAAACAGCCTTTACCTTGGCACCTGTCCTGTATCACTGGGAACCTGACCTACCTTTGGTTATAGAGACCGATGCTTCACATTATGCCCTTGTGGCCATTCTTTCCATTATAAATCCCAAAGGCAAGATTCATCCTGTTGCTTTTCATTCCCATACCTTTACTGCTCCCAAGCTAAACTATTATGTTTATGATAAGGAACTTTTAGCAATCTTTGGGGTGTTCAAATGCTGGTGGCACTACCTGGAAGCCTCTGCCGACCCTGTAGATGTCATCACTGACCACAAGAACCTTGAATATGTTTCCTGTTAAGTCCGCATGTCAGGCACTTAGCTAGTACTTCCGAAGGGGCTTTCCGGGGTAGTGCGAGGGTCCGTAATGGGGCCAAAGGCCGAAGGCGGAATTGGACGGACTACGGGTGGAACGGAGGTGCCGGGGATTCAGGGTAGGTCGCGGAATGGTTCAATCCGGTCACTGAGATGTTCGAGGTCGAAGGGACTTGGCTTCAACTTATGTGTTGCGCCCTCCTCGATCGTCTGTCCCTAATTTCGGAAAGGAGACGGAAATTCACCGGAGTGAGTTGGGAACTAGGTGGACTAAGATGATATTCGTACTGGCGAACAGTCTAGTCGACTGGGAGACTATATACATGCGACTGTCTTTGTACTATCTTTTGCCGGTCATAAAACAAGGGAAAAGGAAGTACAAGGGGGTCAATATAAAGGAGAGAACAAGGGAGCGAGGTATGCGATAGTCCTGCGCGTCGGTTATCAAAGTATTGAGTCTCGGTCGGGGACGGAATCGGAGATGGTGTCTCGGTCGTGACGGGAACGGAAGCGGAAAGTGGATTCCGGGTCGGACTTTGTCGGGAATGGAGATTACAGAAAACAATCCTTCATCCTTTCGGTCGGAAAGGTCTCGGAATAAGGAGGGGTGATTGTGGGGATTAGTGTGGGTTGTTGAAGGTATGGGCTATAACATCGGGACATTTCGGTCAAAAAAAAAACACTAGTCCTGGTCCATGATGAATACACCTGACCAGACCTATGTACCTTGGTCATCGATCTCTGCAAATCTTGCACCACATGTATGTATTTGAAATTGCAGCATCACAAACCTTATAGCTTCTTAAAGCAACTTCCCATCCCCAAATGTCCATAGAATTCCATCTCTATGGCTTTCATTGGACAACTCCCTCAGTCCTCAGGGTTCACATCGATACTAGTAATAGTTTGTAGACTCACCAAGAAAAGTATCTTTATTCCTATGGTCGACACAATCACTTTGACCAAACTGGCAAACCTGTTTGTACTTTATGTCTTTTCCAAGCATAGTGTGCTGAGTCACATAGCATCTGGCCATGGAAGCGAGTTTGTCTCCCACTTCTTCAGGTCACTCCAAAAAGCTCTTGACATGCATCTACACTTCACCTCAGGCTACCACCCAGAAGCTGATTGACAAACTGAACATATAAATCAGACCCTGGAACAGTACCTTTGAGTCTACTGCAACTACCAATAGGACAACTGGTCCAAATTGTTGCCACTAGCTGAATTTGCCTATAATATTACCCTTGTCAAGTACAGGTACCGAGACCTATTATTTCAGCAGTGCTGACCGAGCAGTCATCCTATGCCCACGTACAAGTATCCACGCCGCATGTACATTACTTGGTATGCTGGTCTTGACTTGGCACATCTACCACCTACATTCTCCATCTATTACCCCTCACATACTCTATGCAACTCACCATCCATTAATCCCACCATGCCTACTCCTTATTCCTCAATCCGCCTCACCTCAGGACTTCCTGTCCTTGTTTTATCTTCGGTCACAACCAATGTTTTATAGTCGGGCACCCCCTATTGTCCTATCCTTGGCCACATTTCTATTATTCTATCTTTTATTGTTCTATTTTTGTTTACATCCCTTCATTCTAATTTTACTCATTGTGGACAATACCCACATGCTCTGCATACCTTATTGTCCCACGTTCCTTATTCCACATGTTGCTTCTTAAACCTATATAAGTAGGGCATGCATGTACATACTTCTTCATTCTGGGTATTAACTAGGCATAGGCCCTTCTACCTTCTCCTCCTCTGTTAAGTCCTCTACTTGGGCCAGCATCCTTGGCATCCTCCTGGGTATTCCATCTGTCGCAAATCAGTGGCATGCATGGAGAGTAGGGCACAATGCACTAGTACATTGAAGCCAAAGCTACTACTTCTGGCCTGTAGGACTTGGCCATTCCCATCTGACACCTCAGCATTCCCGAAGCTTGACAGCTTCCAATGCTACCATGGGCATCTCTCCCTTCTTTGCTAATAAGGGACATCACTATCAGGTATACATACCAGGTATCGGTAATTTGGCGGTGCTGGCCAGACAGTCAGTCTATTTCCATGCACAAGTGACCAAACTGTATACAAGTCACTTGGTATGTTGGTCTCAGGTTGGCACACTCACCATCTACATTCCCCATTTCTATCCATCATCCACTCTTCCTCCATTCATTATCCATTAATCCCACCCTGTTTACTCCTTATTTCTTGGCCTGTTTTACCTCAGGACATTTCTTTATTGTTTTATCCTCAGCCATGACCCTATTGTTTTATATTCGTTAATTTTCTATTATCTTATTCTTGGCCACATTCCTATTATCTTATTTTCATTGTTCTATTCTCATTGCATTCCTTTATTCTATTCTTGATCATTGTGGACAATAGCTCCACATGCTCTTCATACCTTATTGCTCTCCATGTCTTAAGCACCCTGATTCCACATCTCACTTCTTAACCTATAAAAGTAGTGTATGTATGTAGATAGTTCCCCACTCTGAATATCAACTAGGTTTATGCCTTCTTGCCTTCCTTTCTCCCATCTGAAGTCCTTTACTTGGGCCAACACTCTCAGCACTCTCCCAGGTATCACATCTGTTCCAAATCAGTGGCACACATGGAAAGTAGGGTGCAATACATGAGTACATTGAAGTCAAGCCACTCCGATGGGTCTGCAGGACTTGGCTGATTCCCACCAGCATCAGGAAGTTGGCACTATTGCAACAGTGCTCAGCCCATGCATCATCGGCATTCCTGGTGCCTAACAGGCTGTCATGAACATAGCGGAAGAAGTTAGAGGGACTGGGGTGAGAAATGGCTAGAGAATGGCATGGGTCACCCATGGGTCAAATGTGGGTGATCTTCACCCAACCCATGTGTTGGGGTATGATTTTATTCCCCTGCATTTGTGTTTTGTTCTTGCACTTCTGTGTTTCTCTTTTGTACTTTTCACCTTTGCATTTGCATTCTCTGGCGCTTAAAATAAGAGCCTATAACAACACACCTTTGCACACCTTTGGGTCTTGTCTTTAGCATCCATATTGACAAGCCCCAAGGCCATTGTTGCTCTCTGTATGTGATAGTTAAGAGTCTCTAGACCTTCTCTGCCAACACCATACAGAACCCAAACCTATCAACCCATGGTTTTTTTCCCATAGGTAGACAGGTGTCAGGTGTATGTTGTATGCATGTATGCATAGTTGATACATCAGGTTGGGCCAGGTCACAGGTGTTCTCAGCTTGACCCACATCCAACCCAAGGGCACCCAACCCAGTGACCCATGTGGGTTGGCCTAACCTATGCTATTCCCTAGAAATGGCTATGATACCATGAAATGTGTTGGTAATGGTAATGGTACTATGGTAATCACAGTACTATAGCTGAGTTTTAATTGATAAGCACCCATGTGGATGCTTGCTATGCTCCTGTTATGGTCCATGCCCCAGACTGATATAGATAATGACTAATACTGTTCCTGGGTGATTTCCCAGCTGCAATTATTCAAGAACAGACCTCTAACCAATCTTCCTGCAATTTCCTCTTATAAACCTGCAGTTCCAAAATCCCAAAGCCCCATGATTCCACAGCTGTGATTCCATCCCAGAAGCAGGCATCTCAAAAAATCACCGTATACCTTGCTCCCTTGTTGTTAGAAACCATATGCTGGCATGCCCGACTATTCATTTCAGCCCACTCAGCCCAACTCCACCCTCGCTCACTATTCAACTATACGCCCTCAGTCTATGGACTATATGCACCTCGTGTATCTGTCTTGGCATCACATGCTCCTGTCAATTCATTCATTCCATTTACATCACACTCCATATGCTTGCTATTCCATTCTATCTTCATTTACATTTAATATCCTTTTATTTATGTTCCACTCCACTTTCATTTATTCACAATTCTGCTCAGTCTCTTATACAGTCGTAGACACTCAAAGTCCACTTTTTTGATTCCAAGAGAACGGCCCCTTGTAAATATTTTAGTTTTTACAGAATCAGATTCACACTGTGACATGGTCTTGATTTAGCTTTTTTTTTTTTTTTTTTTTTT
>QLPG01013176.1:0-10163 GCA_003314385.1 Gomphus sp. MG54 | reverse complement strand
AGAAACTCGAGAAATTCAAGACCAGTGTGAAAAGCTGGTGGAGCTCTGCATGTACGTCGAATCGAAAGTTTTGAAGGGCTCATAAGCTCATCTCCTCTTGCAGTACTGGTATGAATTACCCGATAGCCTTCCAGATTAAAGCCTTCGGCATCATCTTGAGCGGTTTCAAACAGCCTGGACGCAAAATATGGACCTATCATATCGCGCAGGCGATATCACGTCGTATGAAGATTGAAATATTTGAACTCCTGCAGGGTTGTTTCTTTTTTCTTTTGTTCGTAGGCATTACTTCGTAACAGATTATTTTACTCACCGTGACCTTTGTATCAGGGATGAAAGCATTTTTCGTATTGGAGGTGCTCTCGATCTTCAAATCCTATCCTTTCGGTGCCCTGCCGTTACCCACGAAATCGCTGTGATCATTTCTCACCTTGCAAGAAAAGATTATGTCTCTCGGGTTGTCCTGGAGACCTCCCAGGCTCTCAGCCTTGAACCCGAGGGCCTGCCTGATACTCGCGGGGCGAGCGTTCACAGCGACGCAAGTTTCTCCACTATCATCATTCATGCTGGTTTTTTCCGTCTTGCCACGTGAGTGTTTCAGCCCTCATGCCGCGCACAGACGTTGGGCTGACAGTTGGTTCAGTTATTGGATTGACCATGGATTGCCACACTGGGATATGCGCGGCGAGGCATGTCTAGAGGAGGCCTTGCAAAATGTTGCTCATGCGCAGATATACCTCGGCGATCTTGAGAAACATTCGGAGGAGGCGATGGAACTGATCCGAAAGTTGCGTGGGAGACGAATGTTATTGGATGGTGTTCCTGAGCAAGAGACATCTGAACTGGATCTCGGGTTTGAAGCTGGAATTCAAGTCGCTAGCGATGTTACTCAAGGGCTGATATGACCTTATGTATAACTCTGGTACTGATTCTCTGATATTTTCTGATATTGATAGCCGAAGTCTTTGTATACCATTATACCATTTGCATTCTCCTTTGATTGGAAACCGCTACTCTGCCGGATGACGGAAACACAGGAATTACTAGTAACTACCTGGAAAATGAATCATGTAACTATCCAAACAAGCTCAAGTTCAATCATACTTACTCACCTTACTACTTTCATCCCATCAGTCCAGAGTGCCCGGGCGGAGATCAAAAAATTGAAATTCCACTCCGACCCGACACTGATTGCTTCATGGTTTTCGAAAAGGGGATAAAATTACCCGGGATATTTCTGTGGTAGTATAAATACGCTACATATCCTTATGAATGGATGGAATTATGGGAATCATTCTCTTGAAATCAGTCTGTTGTTACCCTATAAAAGCCCCCCTGATTGTTTAGGAATCGACTAAAGAACCTAAGCGATCGAAGGGAGGTACGCGTATAATATTTTTTACAAGCCAATGCATCAGGCGTATGGCCAACCATCCGGCTGAGAATGCTAATTTACTGAAAAAAAGGGACGATCACTTGACAAAGGACCACTACCGAAGCCAGCACCAGCGTGAATGTACGGGAAACGGGACTATTAGAGATATGTTTTGTTCTTTAACCGCGAAAGGGAACATGCATAATTATAACCACTGGAAGGAAATACAACTCAGACAGTATATATCCAACGGACTCGGAATTGGAATTCATCCATTGAAACAAAAGCTGGAGCAATTTGATTAGACCTTTGTACCCCACCACAAACGTTAGGCACCTGATGACTTGAGGGATAGTATTCATAATCGACCTAACTAGATCTGCAGAATAACTGGACGACATCAGAAATCAGGCAACAATGAATATTTTAAGTGAGAGATATGCGGGTATGGGGTATGTGGTGTTATTGACGCACGGCGAGTCCGAGGTTGACGCCACGCAATTAGATCCAGGATCAAAGGCCACTCGTCAAACTACTCAAATATATAGGGAAGGGACAGCAACGCGGTTTGACCTGACCCAGTGGATAAATGTCCAATTAAAGAATATTTTTCTCTTTACATGCTCATACCCAATCTCATCAAGGAGGCAGACGTCCAGTCCGCCCAAACAATAGCACAGATGCATACGTATATATAGCAAGAATGGGTTGCAGCGATGTCGTTGGCGAGAGTCGGAATTATTGAAGATGACGATCACCAGGGATGATATATTAGAGCAGTGGCAGGGATCAGGTGTCATGATCGAGAGTCGTAGTCTAAGACGGTGGCATGGCAAACCATATCTTGATTGTGAATTGACGATTTATAATCATAGCATTAACAAAGTCTCAACGGATAATAGTTGTAGTCGTGTTTGTGCCCAAAGGCATCGCATAAGTGACTCGAGTTTTTAGCTAAATCTAGTAACCATAGGTAAAATTGATTAGTAATCAGGTCAGCATTATCGCAATGATATCGTACACGAATAATATGGTTTGAATCTAGAGAGTGTGGAAGATGAGGATCAATCATCTTATCATTTATCCTAGGGAGGCCCATGTATCCTCCACATCACGGGCTTCAGTCCGCTGTTGCCATGGACTAGGGTGCTGACTTGATGAAGTTGGCGTGTCAGCGTCGAAGACTACCTGGTTCTGTGATGTGGTGGGTGACTCCGCCTCTCCATCTAGGAAACCAGTTCCGTCCGGAACACGCCGATAACCCTCCTCTTCATTCCAGTCATCATCATCATCTTCAATGTCGATGTCTAATCTCCGAGAGCGAGACGCAGCGGAGAGGTCAATAGGTTTTGGCCGCGAGAAGATAGACTGGCCGGACTGTCTAGTGACCGCTGCCAGGCGCCCGAATTGGAGGACATTCCTAGCGACAAGAAGGAGAGTATCGAAGAGTTCTTCGGCTTTAGAGCCAGTGCCACATCCTACAAGGGTTATGGCGAGAAGTGTGACGGCGCACAAGAGGGTGAGAATGAGATCTACAGTATTGAAAGGAGACTTCCAAAATTGCTTCGGAATCTGGGTCAACGCGATTGAAATCGATTGGCGAGCGCGCACACGCACCTTTCCAAAGGCTATCAGCCGTATTCCAACCTCAATAATCATGGCAGAGTTTATGATTATCTCCAAGATGTAGAATGCCAACGGTGGGCATCCTTTGCCCAAGCTAAGGAAGACGGTCGTGACGGAGAGTGCGGCCATGGTCAGGTAGAGGAAGATATATGTCCGAGAATGCACAAAGCGATTTGCGATGCCTTTGGTTATCTCTGTTCGAGTAAGAGCATAATGTGAGCGTCTGAGTACAGGATTCGATAAGAGAAGGCTCGGATGCAAGTCAAGGAAAGCATGCAGACGTTGTTCGCAGAGCCTCGGCAGCCAGGGGCTGACGCTCAGTGTACTCAAACTCGCTATGGCCTGTTTGATCGGCCTCATCGTTGGGGCCTTGCTCAGCCATGGTATACGCCTTCGACTGGTGTGACCATGACTGCAGTCACGTCACGTTTGTGGCTGCAGCTATTCACGAGTCTTTTTTTATCTTTACCTTTCGAAAATAGTATCGTGGCTTATTGACCTCCCACAGCTCTCACTACTTCTTATAGCAAGCAAACTTCTTTCTCTGAATGATTCAGTTTGACAGGCCACTGTCTATCTTGATCACATTATTATATTGTATTTCAACCATTGGATATATCTTCTAGATCTGAGTGTTCGGATTCTTCTCTTTGGTTTTTTTAATATGCTCACATTTACAGCCTCTACGCTTTTGAATGCTGAGACCGTGGCATTGCTCAGCGTTCCTTGGACGTCCCATATCATTCCGCTCCCAGCATTCTTCTTTTCCTCGTACACCAAGCCAATATTTCTAGGGTCAGATGGACAGATCACCTTTATGGGTGTCCTCGTTTCTCGGGCTCATTGTAAAAACCTGTTTTTATTTCACATCATATCTATCAGAATGTACATTTCACCACTACCCTACCATTCCCTGTCTAGACACGCCAACACCTCTCACGGATCCTAATCTCTGACTCTTGTGATGACAAGAACTCTATGCTAGAAGCTCTTCTCTCTTTCATTCCAACATTGCATCCTGCTATTGGATATGACTCTGTTTTGAAGTTTTCAGTCTGAACATTTACTCTGACACCTAATCTCATTAATGTCAGACAACACACTGGACACCTGCGCCTTTCTTAGGATTTTTGTAATCTGCGAATCGTGTGACAAATAACTTGTTTCATAATGTGGCGCACCATAGCTTTGCCAGTTCACGACTCATTCCCGCCTAGGAGGATATGATTTTTCTTCACGGATAGCCAATTACCTGCCGTCCTGATGATCAACAGCTTATGGAACTTGGTGAAAGGAAATCTTAGAAGGATCCCAGGGCTTAGAGGAGTCCACAAACAGCACATCAAATGCTGGCGTACTCATCAATTTTAGCCTCAAATACACCATATCCGAAACCTGGGATGAGTTCCTGGTATCAATTCCATCCAAGCTCATCCGTCGCTTGTCTCGAAGATTATGACCCCTTTTCCAGAATATTCACCTCTATTTAGAGCGGATCTCCTTAGGCAGAGAATAATGGAGTCACGACAATATAGCCTTTCTTTTGTTGACCTGACGGTCAACTAGCTTCTGTAGCACTCACCAGAAGCCTTCCTGATGAATACAGGTCTTCCAGTTTCTTTCTCGTCTCGACTTGGCTGTGCCACTGTCATTACTCTTGCGGAGAACCGAAGAGAGAGGTAAACAATAGCTTAGATTGAGTTTACTCAAATGCTTAATTTTAGACCCGGTTCTGACCAAATATTCTGTGATGCACCATTTACTGGCATTGGTTTTCATTTTATAACCTGCCTAATCAGTTAGAAACCATGCTACAATGATAAACCAATTAGAAACCAAAATACTATACTGTAATTGAGCTCATCCCAACCGATCAAAGATAGCCAGTCTTGCACGCAGGGAAATCTATGATATTTATTTTCGGTCCCACGGCCATTCGTTATACACAGGAATAGAATGGTCGTTTCATTAAGTGGCAATAATAGTTAAACCCGTATCGATTCCATATCATTCAACAATGTGGAATTGTCGATGCGTGAATTATCTATCCTTGGCATGTGCTTCGCTGACAAGCGGAAGCATTGAAAACCACGATAGCTTTGGAAATGGTAACCTGTACGAAGCCTAATACTCGTCCTTAAGAATGGCAAGAAATAGGAGGAAGCTTGCGACCAATTCGGCGGCAAGGCCCTGCACATTTATAGCCTTTTCGAAGTGAAAGTGATGTCGAAGCGTTTGTTTCGTCAAAGATGTGCTGAAAGCCTTCCCAGTATCCGGGTGATGTATACATGCTCAGACATAAGAGTGAAGGTGACATATGGAGACAGTAGTGGGGACGTTTGAAGGTGAAATCCTGCGAATCCAACCAGGCAACCATGGTTGTAAATAATCAGTAAACAATTAAGAATACCGTAGTTCTCAGTATGGCATGGTGCAATAGTATGTGGAATCCTGAGGTTGGAGGCCAGAGTCGGTTCGTATCACAACGAGAAACTGATGTAGCAGATCAATCCAGTGATGCCAAAATTTCAAATTTCTAGTATATCCAGCTTCTGCTCTCACCATCTGCGGCCCTCAGGGAGTTCCTTCCTAAGCGTGATGGACCAGTCCGAAGGCCGGTTGGACAAAGTAGTGTATGCAACCCCGCATATAAGAAGTCTCTATGTCACTATAATGCTGCTGGTCAAGAGATTCATCACCAAGTTGCTCGAATATACTCAGCTTCTGCTCTCGCCGTCTGAGGCCCTCAGGGTGCCCTTTCCTGAGCGCGATAGCGCAGCCAGAAGTCTCGTGAACAAAGTAGCCTGTACAGCCTTATAGGATTGCATACATATAGCCTATAATACAGCCCGTCAAGGGACTCATCATCAAGCTGTTCCGCCATGCGTTCGTTCGCTACCCAGAATTAGGATCGTACATCTTTTCTAATACAGAGGTGATGAAAGATCGCGTTCAAAATAACTTGGAGGATGACGTCCGTGGGACGCCGGGTCGATGGTAAAGTTCTTCCAAGGCTCGGCCAAGCTCTCTTACTGAACGTCGGATAGTCCAATAATGGTGATAGATTTAGGCCGGGGACGGTATAAAGACTCATGAGCTTTGTACGCGCCGCACGAGTACCCTCTGGTGGGCGCCTACAAGAACCACTACACGTCTTGGTTGCTCCTGCCTCTCATGATTACGTCCTGTAGGTGTAATCAACAAATTAGCCATCTAAGAGAATGTCCAAGCGGCCTGCCACGGGAGCCTCCAGGGCTGGTCCGTCTGCAAAGCGCACCAAAAAAACTCATACATTTGGTGGTCCATCTGTAGAAGACGACCAAGATCCCTTGATTTCACAACTTGCTGCACCATCATCTACAGCACTTTCCACTCGTATACTTTCAACTGGCGGCGTCCCCACTCTCGCAACCCTCTGTGCACGCGTATTTGTGGCTAATATGCAGTTTCTCTTCGCGGAAAGACGAGAGGAAACTCAGGAAGCTCTGAAACTCCTTCCGGACACGGTTATTCCTCGCCTTTTCTCCATGCTGAGTGCCGCGCATCCGTCACTGCTTTCCCATCCTTTTATCTCTACGGCAAGTGTTATTTGTCACTTTGACTTGTCGGTTTTATTGAAAATAAATCAGTTTTTTCTTCGGGGTGACCCGATGGTTCTCACAGGCGATCTGCCCGGCGTTTCCTCTTTGACTGTGCAAGCTTTGACTAAATTGGACTCCACCTTGCGGGAGCTGCAATTGACTGCACTAAATAATGTATCTGATGCTGTGGTCTCAAAGTTATTTTCTTTTTTCCCGACGCTAGAAGTCCTTATCCTCCGGTTCGTTTCAAAGTACCTTATACCACCATTTTCATCAGTTAATTTTTTTTACCCAGTGGGAGCACAAATATAGGGAAGACAACGGTGGAGGCCGCAGCGAAGGCATGTAAGAACCTGAGGATCGTCAATCTCAGCTACACCTCGGCTCCTCCAGCTTCCATCGCTCTCCTCACAGCTAAATGTTTAGAGCTCCAAGTATTAAAGTTAGCCGGAGTCCCTCATATTGTCAGTCATCAATATATATTTCTGGTAGTTTTTAACAGTTTTTTTAGACGGATGTCACATTTGCCACAATCCTGCACTGTGTCAATGACACAATCCTTGACAACGCCAATCCCAAGCGTACCCCTTTGAGGTGTCTTCGATCATTAAAACTGAGACATACCTTGATATCGGATATTAGCCTCTTTCGAGTTATGTCACATTGCCCTGCTCTCTCACGCCTAGACGTGTCTTTTACACCTATACGGAAGCTCAACATACCTTCCGATTACTCGCCCCAATCAGTCTTAGAAAAACTATCACTGACATCGACGCCTTTATCACCATCTTTTGTACGAACTATTGGTGCTTCCAATGTCTCGGGCGTATTTACCTCTCTGCGTACTCTTCATATTGGTGCCTTAGGATCATCACCATTGTCAAGTGTCAGTACTCTTACTGAATCTCTCACGCTTAGCGACGAAGTTCTACAATCTCTCAACGACATACTGGTGGATTTCAAAGTCCTGGAGAGCATTAGTCTCGTCGGTAACACAAAGCTAGGAATTCGGACGGGAGTAAATTCAGCTTTAGCAAACTTCGTCCGTAAAGTAGGTAGGCGATGCAAGGTGGGTTAGACATAACAATCGCCAGTGCTGCTATCGTGACTTATGCTTATCCTCTTATCCCCTTATAAGATTCTTAACCTTGCAGGTATTCCTCGGCTCAGGTCGTCAGATCTTGCTGGTCTCCTCTCTTTGCGTGAACAAGACCACAGCGAAGAAGCAGATGAGGACCCCATAGCTTATGCACCGTCGCCGCTTCACACCCTAGTCTTGAATGGCACTAACATCGGCGATGATGCAGCTACATACATTGCTTCATGCCCTGCATTGTCGACCCTCGAAATCGCTGGGACCAAGTTTGGTTGTACGTATCGCTTCGTAACCGTACATGTTGTTCTTTCGGGCCTAACGCACACAACCAGATGATGGTCTATTTCATATTTTGGATTCTTGCACTCTCCTCACGAAATTGGACTTGACAAGCTGTAGGGGCATCAGAGTCGGCGATCGAAGGCGTTTTTTCGAGGTCCGTCGTGAACGTCTCTTAATGTTTTTTCCTATTCTGATGCAGTGACGGAAAAATTTCAGGTATGGGAGAAACGGGAAAATTAGCTGAAATATTCAATGGGGTTCACTTGATTAAGGTTAGGTGAGTTGGTGAACAAATCAAAGCTGCAATACAAATTTTCATGCTCCGCTTAGGGACAAAGATGGTAGAGTTCCGACTTACGAATTATTCCCATGCGAGCCAAAGTTGATATAAAGGTTGCTGGCAAGAGTTTGCCATAAATTTAGAGTTATCTTGCCTTTCATAGTACCCTGCCATGACTTGCAACATACCTCCCGCGACGCTGACACGACTCGTCGATCTTTATTATTACATCCTCGCGCTTCCGTCGCTCATTCCCTCACCCAGCGTCAACCAAGCGTTCTCCGAGCTTGTGTCGATCTGCTTGCAAATCAGAATTCCCTCCAAGCACCTCCTCGAACACATTCAGATTATTTCTAGCAATGCCGATGGATCGGACTTCAACGTTCAAGCTCTCATCGCTCGTGCTATGGAAGCAGAAGGGTGCATGGAGCGTTACTGGGCTAAGATCCTAGCTGCTGATGCAGACGTGGACACCGCCATGCGTACCTTCTGGTACTGGGACAATTACACCGCACTCACGACATATGAACTCGATAGTCTGATGGCCGCCGGTTGTCAGTCTATGGATCGAGTAGCCTTTATTGGGTCAGGGCCGCTTCCCCTGACGTCAGTTTTGGTGGGCCAGAGGACCCGGGGCGAAGTTGTCCTTTATGATAGGGATGTAGAGGCCAATGTGTTGGCGGCGGCATGGGTGAAGAAATTATCCCTTAATGGGTGCGAAGGTCCAGCGGCGAGCTATTCATTCCGGGACCTAGATGTCTGGGCTGAAGACTGCACGGCATTTGCTCGGTATGACGTCGTTTGGGTTGCTGCGGCTGTCGGATGCGACGGGGCAGAAAAGCGGGCAATCGTAGATCACCTTAGAAAAGGAATGAGAAAGGGCACATTCCTTGCCGTCCGAAGCGTAGAAATGGGGTGCTCTCTACTGTATCCCGAGATCAAGCACTCAGAATTCGCGAACTTGAATATTGTTCGCCATGATGACCCGCCCAAAGGGGTTGTCAACTCAGTGATGGTTTTGAGGGTGTAGGCGAGTAGCTTATTAGGCTCTTGCTCGGATTGTTCCAAGCTCTGCCTCAATAGTTGTTGTAAAGTGGCACCCTAACCCAGACCTCCAGACTATGTAGAACTATGTAACTAACTCTTAACGCATTGTCGTACTTCCTACCAGTATTAAACCAAACCTAGTGGAAGGCTTGACAGTTTCTATTGCAGGCCAGAAGTCCTGGTCTGTCTTAGGGACGCCGAGCGGTAGTAATGCTGTTGATTCCAGTGAGGTTGTTGGATTCTTGCCGTTCACACGTGCTTTTCGTGGAATGGAAATACCTAGCAGCGGAGCCAAAATTGTCTGGGAACGGGGTAGGTACTTATCGATGGATTGATCGAGGTAGGCCTGAAAATCGGCAAAGGTATTTTCTGATACGACGGCCTGTAGCTAAGGTCGAAAATATGATTGATAAACTCGTTAAGATATGATGACGAGACGTACTCGCTCTTGGAAATGTGAAAGCTTTTGTGTCAATGGGTCATCGTCTGCTTCCATGGAGTCGCCGGAAGGAGCAGAAGAAAATTTATGCAGGAATGTTAGATCCCACAGTAGCTGGGCTTCATCTCTCCCCCAAGCAGAATTTACCAACGAGACCTTGTTGGCAACGGCGGATTGGAAGTCCTTGATAATCTGTCTGGTGACACCTTTTGTGATTAAGACTGATCGCGGAAGACCTAAGCGATCAAGTGAAGACACTAGAGAAAGCAAGGCATTGATGAGTTGAGACGATGGTTGGCTGGGCCATGCAAATTCTTCTGAGATAAAATGTGAGAAAGAATGTACGCAGATAGTCATATGAGAAGATTGACCAGTTTCACGAGCAGCAGTAAAGGGGTCAAACATCAAATCACATTTCTTGAGAGCTGTGGATACGC
>QLPG01013153.1:0-11731 GCA_003314385.1 Gomphus sp. MG54 | reverse complement strand
TAAGAGTGTTGGATGGAAGTGTAGGGGAATGGTGGTGTGATATCTGTCGGTTTCTAACACTCCTCCTCAAGCTTGTCCGGTTCCTAAAAAGGTTTAGGAGGTGGACATGCTTGCGCGGTGACAGAGCCTTCGTAAGTGTGTCGGCTGGGTTTTCATTGGTTTCAACGTAGTGTAGTTTTATGTTTCCTGCCGTTACTTGTTCACGAGTGTAATGGTAGTGTGCGTTTATGTGTTTCGTCTTATTGTTGTTGACGTCGTTACTGGAGAATGCGATGGGGGACTGATTGTTGGTGTAGATAGGAATGGGAGTGAATGATAGTTCAAAGTCTTGTGCGAGTTTGATGAGCCAAGTTGATAGCTTCAGGGCATGTTCTGGCACGAAAGGGAAGGTAGTCCATGAGGCTCGATTTGGTGAGGGATGATGATGAAATTAGTGGGAATTCGATTTGGATAATGTTTCATTCGACTGTAATGTTGTCGACTCGATAGATGGATTGGACGGCGGTAACTCGTGTGCTTGTGCCTTGACTTGACTCGGAGTGGGGATATCTTGGACTTGGCTTGTGGGTTGATGATTAGGTATTGAGTATATAAATTCTGTTAATGTAGATTCCTAGCAACATGGTTGCTTGGTGACTCGTTAATTCGGTGACTCGTATTCGTTTGGTGACTCGTTGACTTGGTGACTCGATGAGGTTGGTGACTCGTTGACTCGATGGCTCGTGGACTCGTGGACTCGGTGACTCGGTGACTCGATGAGGTTGGTGACTCGTTGACTCGATGGCTCGTGGACTCGTGGACTCGGTGACTCGGTGACTCGTTGACTCGTTGACTCGTGTTGACTTGTTTGGTGACTCGTTGACTTGATGATTCGATGACTCGTTTGTTTTATGACTCGATGAAGTGATACTCGAAGATTGTTGACTCGATAACTCGGTAGATTGGTGGGGTAACTCGATAAATTATTGGCTCGTTGACTCGGTGAAGCGGCTCGATGATTGTTAACTTGAAACTTGATGATTTGATGGAGTGACTCGATGATTTATTGGCTCGACGGCTGGGTGACTCGACTCGATGGTGTATAAGTGGGGTGGTTTTGATTCATATGTGTTTCTAGAATATTCATATGTGGCAGCTGATCGGTTGTAAATGAGTGTGATATTGATTGTGAATGAATGTGATAATTGGCTTGGTCCCGGCCCCTAGAGTTGCCTCGGTTCTTGATCTTGTACTTGTGATCTGATTTCCATCGTTATCCTCCTGGAACAGGGTCTTGAAAACTTTTCTCGTTCTCGTTGCTTGTTTCTATGCGTCCGGATACAGTAGGTGCATTTTTCGAAGATCTTGCATGTGTATGTTGGTAAAGGTGATTTGATGTGTGTGCCTGGGGGCTGATTCATTTTCTTGTTCCTCCAGGTCGCGATACTAGTTTGAGGTTTGGTTCCTTCAGAGGTGGCAGTGGCAGAGATGCACGGTGAGCATTCGATAGGTGTTGTGGTTATCGCGGTTTCAGTTGGTAGTAGACATGGTATGGCCCTGACTAGGCTTTCATTTCTTAAGCTATTGACCTCGTTCGTGGCTGGAGCGTGAACGGGGAAATCCCGTGCTTGCTCGTAGGTGTCTATCCCTCGGTGAACACGGTCTTGCGCGGTGTCGTGTATCCGTGTTATTTTAGTCGACTCCGGTAAGTTTCGTCCAACTTGTGGTGATTTGTTTACGTGTACGATGGCTTCAGTGACTGTGTTGTGAGTAAGAATGATGGTGGTAAGTCGATTTGTACCGCTTGATATCTTTTCTCGCATTCGTGGGACTCGATTGCTGACTCAGGGGACATGGGTATCCGGATTCCTGCCGGTGGAAGTGTGATAGTGCTGTATGCCTGGGTTTTGGTACGTGTTGTACATGGGTATGCGGCGATAAGGTGAATTGATATACGCGTCTCCTCCTGGGATCGGTGTAGATAGCTCGTTCAATGGATCTTGCATGTGGCGCGATGCTTCGTGTGTTGCTCGTGACGATTTTTTTCTTGTTTTCGGTTTCCTCTCTGGTTTTTCTCGTTTCAACACCTCGTTTTCCATGTTCAACGGCCTTCGACTCTCTCTCCTGACTTCTCTTCGATGTTCTGATGGCTCCTTTCGTCGTGATGGTATGTTTTCGGGTGTTCTTGATGGGATTCGGTTCCATTTTCTTGGCTTGGTGGTATGTTGAGGTTTCAATTTCTCGATGGGTTTCGATGTTTGCGTGGAGGATGTCGACTGTGAGCTCGTCGGTGAATATCTCCTTGGGCTTGTTACTGATGACGGTGTTGGTTAGAACGACAAGCCTATAGGGCGGTTTGCATTCCGCTGCGGATAGCGCGGTTGATGGGGATGCGACGATTGCACTAGCGGTCGACGTGCTTGTACCAGAGCCGTTGACGGGTTGTATTGAACGCCCGATTCTCAGTCTCGTCAGTCGCTTGATCCATTTCGAGTGTGTTGCGGTGGGTCTGGCCGTATGTGGGGGAACAGCCTTAGGGCTGTTGTGGCGGTCTGTACGTACTTCCTCTCGTACGCCGCCGGTTGTATTGGCTCGACAAATTGGGGTTGCGGAGTGGATGTCGTGATGTGGGTCGCAGTGATCGTGTCCGTTATCAGGAGACTCGTGAGTCGTACTAAATGCTCCATGTTTAGACTCGGGAACTGATTGATTCGTTGTGTATGCACCAGGGAAGAATGTGAATATTGAAGGGGGTTGTGAATGTCGTCTTCTGATCCTCGACTCGTCCTGCACAGTTCTGGGCTGTACAAAGGCGCCATGTATGGGTTCCTCAATTCAAGCTCTTTCGTCAGGATCCGTGCCTCGGCAGCGACATTGGTTTTGTCGATTGTTACTTGGATCGCAGGTGAAACGCAGGGTAAGATCTGTGTGTAGGCATGGTTGTTCTTGTGCTCGAGGGGGACAGTTCCTACATGAGGAACTCCTCCGATCACGGTGGTGTTTGGGTTGGTAAGGGTTAAAGGAGTGGTCATACTAATGATGATATCATGTAATCTTAAGGTTTTCGCAATAGCCAGTAGTGCTTGTTTCAGGGACGCCCAGTCGTTCCCGGTGAATCTTGGATTAATATCTTGGAATGTGTGAATGTCACGTGTAGTGAGTGTAAGGACTGTGGGTAATAGTATATGTGCCTTGTAGTGTAGGGTAAAGAATGAGACTCTTAATCTGTTAAGACTAAGAGCCAAGTGAGATGTAAGACCACTGCAATAACAATTGCAGGGAAGTAAGATAATAGACTGCTTGACTCAAAGTTGAAATGGTAAATGATAACTGGTAGAACTTGTTGAACTAATTGAACTTGTTTTTATTTCTCTGTACTACTAGTTCTTTTTATATACAATTGGAAAAATCATATGATAAATGTTGTGTGGTGACATGTGAATCAATATCTGAGGGTATGACCTACTATGTGATGCAATGTCTGGGATGATGTGATCATGGGATTGGGTTATGTGTTATGGAAAGTGAATAGGGAAGTGGGTAAAAGAAAGGGAAATGTATTGTGCGCGTGTGTGTTTCAATTCTGGGATGGTAGCGGGGGTTTGTCTCGGTTCTCAGTTGTCTCGGCATCTGTCATGATTTGAATGTGGGAATTGAGTGTGATGTGAATGATGATCTCATGATTGGAGTGTCTCGTGTATTTGACTCGAGTCGGAATTGGTTTGTATTGATCTTGTGACTCGTGCATTTGGGTACCGTTGGCTCGTGACTCGGTTTGACTCGTGTATGTGTAAGAGTGTTGGATGGAAGTGTAGGGGAATGGTGGTGTGATATCTGTCGGTTTCTAACAGAGCCCATGGGGATTCCCTGTGTTGATTGTCTACAGATCAGGGAAACCAAGAATGTGCATTGACTACAGGAAACTCAATGAAAGGGTTATTCCTGATGAATTCCCATTACCCAGACAGGATACCATTCTCCAGGCCCTCACCGGATCAAATTGGTTGACTACCCTAGATGCTCTTTCTGGTTTTACCCAATTAAAAATGGCTGATGAAGCTAAGGAAAAGACAGCATTTAGGACTCACAGAGGCCTTTACCAATTCAAGAGAATGCCCTTCGGTTACAGAAATGGCCCAGCCATTTTCCAAAGAGTGATGCAAAATGTCCTGACCCCATACCTTTGGATTTTTGCCCTGGTCTACATTGATGATATTGTGATTTATTCAAAAACGTTTAAAGACCACCTGAATCACTTAGATCAAGTATTTCATGCAGTCAGTGAATCAGGAATCACATTATCTCCTCCAAAGTGTCATTTGGCATACCAGTCACTCCTCCTCCTAGGACAGAAAGTGTCCAGACTTGGACTTTCCACTCACAAGGAAAAGGTGGATGCAATATTAGATTTAGAAGAAACAAGGAATCTACATGAACTACAGACTTTCTTGGGAATGATGGTCTATTTTGCAGCATACATACCCTTTTATGCCTGGCTAGTGGCCTCCTTGTTTGAATTACTGAAAAAGGACACTAAATGGGAATGGGGAGAAACTCAACAAGAAGCCTTTAGGCTGTCAAAAGAAGCACTGGTTAGCTCACCAGTTCGTGCATATGCTGTGCCAGGCCTGGGTTACAGAATCTATTCTGATGCCTGTGATGTAGGCATAGCAGCTATATTGCAACAAGTCCAGCCCATCAAAATCCGAGACTTAAAAGGAACAAGGACTTACGAGAAACTATGGAAGGCCTACCAAGAAGGACTCCAAGTCCCTAGTCTTGTCATCCCGGTCAGCAAGGAAGAAAATCCACCTGAAAGCATTACATGGGACACAGATTTTGAAGAAACCACTGTCAAGGTGGAAAGGGTTATTGCTTATTGGTCAAGAACACTTAAACCAGCTGAAAGAAACTACTCACCCACTGAAAGAGAAGCCCTAGCTCTGAGGGATGGACTGGTGAAGTTCCAACCTTACATTGAGGGAGAAAAGATCACTGCTGTAACAGATCATGCAGCATTAGTCTGGAGCAGGACTTTTCAGAATGTAAATAGGAGATTACTCACTTGGAGAACTGTATTTGCTGCATACCCAGATCTCCAAGTAGTGCACAGAGCTGGCAGAGTGCATTCAAATGTGGATCCTATCTCCCGACTCAGAAGAAGAGTTCCATACCAGGAGGGACCTGTGCAAGATGGATCAGCACATACCATTCTCAATTCGGATCAAGAATTTCTTACGGATTTTTATAAAGAAATCTCTCCCCAATTCGAGGCCAGAACACTCCAATTAATGGCCAGATTTGAAGAAGAAAATGAAAGACTAGAGATCAGGACACTGAAGACTGGTGTGGATGCTAAAACTCACCAAAGGACATCCTCCATACCATTCCAAGCAGCTAGAACTTTCAACCTAGTTAGTGCCATTCATCCTAAAGAAACGGAAGAGTTTGCCTGTGGTTATGATACGGACCCTTATTTTTTGAAGGTACGAACTGGGTTAAGGAATGAAGCTGGCTGGAACAAAATTCAGAAACCTTTATTTTCCGAGAGAGAAGACGGACTTATCTTCTTCGAAGATTGGAATGGAAACTTAAGGCTATGCGTGCCAAAGAATCAGCAAGCAAAAGTCATGAGTGAAACACATGACGAACCTGCAGAATCTGCACATGCTGGGTACCACAGGACATACAACCGCTTGGCTGCCACCTACTACTGGCCACGGATGAGTAGGGACATCAAGAAATTTGTAGTCAGTTGTGATGTATGTCAGAAAGCTAAATCTAAATGGCATGCACCTATGGGACTGCTGCAACCAATCCCAATACCAGGACGACCCTTTGAGGTAGTAACCATAGATTTCATCACAGAACTGCCGGTTAGCAATGGTTACGATTGCCTCCTTCTGATCGTAGACAAGCTCACCAGATATGTTACTGTAATCCCTACCACATCGGATATTGATGAGAAACGAGTGGCTGAGCTATTTTTCGAAAAAATAGTTAGCATATATGGACTGCCAAGACAAATAATCACTGACCGGGACTCCAGGTAGACTGGAACATTTTGGAAAGAGGTTACTAAACATTTGGGTGTTAAGAGGGCACTTACAACTGCTCATCATCCTCAGGCAGATGGCCAAACCAAAATAATGAACCAGATTTTGGAAACGGCCCTTGGAACATATGTCAGCCCAGAGCTGGATGATTGGTACACATACCTGAGACAATTTGTCTTGGGCTATAATACTACCCCACATACATCGACTGGATTTAGTCCAGCATTCTTGCTCTATGGATTCCACCCTACGACAGGAGCAACTGTCTTGCACCAGCCGAAGACCTAAGACAGGGCGCCAAGGTCATGTACCTGATGATCCGGATGTTTCGGAAAGTTTCAAGGCCCAAGAATTCCTAGAAAAATTTGAAACTTATAGATCTAGGGCTAAGGAATCACTATTGTTTACTCAAATGGTTCAACAAAAAATTTACAATGAGGGTCGCTTGGAAATTGAATTTGAAGAAGGTGATTGGGTGCTCATAGACTCACACTCCCTGGACATGCTCAGAAATAAAAAGGGACTGGGCAGGAAATTACAAATGAAGTATGATGGACCTTTTGAGATCCTAGAGAAGAAAAGCCCCATAACTTAACGACTCAGAATGCCAGCATCTTATGGAATTCACCCAGTGTTCAATATTGCACATTTGGAAAAATATCACATGTCTCCAGATGAGTTTGGCATTCGTCCAAGCAAAAGATTGGGTAGGGCAGACTTCTCCGAGGTTCCTGAATATGAGGTTGAAACCATCCTCAGATCCAGGTGGAGAGCAGCCTGAAACGGCTGGAAGATTGAAGAATTTCTGATCAAATTCAAGGACTATGATTCTGGTTACAATGAGTGGCTAACCAGGAGGCAACTCAAGAATGCACCCCAGATTCTAAGGGAATGGGACGACTCCAAGAGAGTTGTCAAACAAAAATACTAGAACATTGAACCATGTTCTACCATATACCCTAGTCAATTAGAGTCCCAGAAAAATATCTATAAAAGAATCAAAAAATTGGTATAAGTCCTAAAACCCAGAAAGATTTCATTATCTCCAGGAATTCTCAATCACTTTCAATCCCCAGTCAATTAAATCAACTCTATTATGTCTGCTTCTATCCAGATCACGTCGGGAGACTATCAAATCGTCCAAGTGGGTGACCACTTCCATCAGTTACCTATTCATATGCCGGCCAATTATGAAGGGGGACCGGTATTCGACTTCAATTTCTATTCTCCTACTTCTCGAGATTTTACGCACTACAGGGTCTTCGACCACAAGGTCTCAGTCTTAAGACCGGAACTGGTGGACGCCAGATGGGAGTCGACTCGCATGAAGATCAGAGAAATAGTGGCAGCCGGCATGGATTGGAGGCCAGGACAGCCTACCATGCCTCTTATTATACCCGAAGATAAACTACAAGAATTGGGGATGATACACCCCAAATTTTCACCCGTCCATTGCTTATTGCTTAATCTTCTGAAGGTTCCTAACGACCAGAGACAAATATTTAGCTGGTTAGATATGTGGCAACAATTAGGCCGAAAACTCACCGCTTGGACCTTGAAGGCGAAAGAAATCTCCAGGAACGATCCTCAAACATCCTGGAAATGGACCCACCTCGAGAGAGCGCAAGTGGATGATCAGGGCTTAGAGGATCACATTCATCTGGAGTACCCGGACGATGAAAAGGAGCAATTTGTGGAAAATGAGGGGGAACCAGGTATGCTATCCGCATATATGCGCCTATATTCTAGATTATCACAATCTCTAGGAGAATACTACAACTGGTTGGCCTCTCCATCTGTCACTACGCATAGCTACAGCATAAGCTCCTCACTAAAATGGAAGCGATCCGAGGAAGAGGATCACGGGGAAGATAGCCCTCGTTACCACAACCTACAGCTGATTCGATGGGAACCTTCAATCTCTGAACAATTCGACAATCAGATGGGTCTAGGTTATCCCCACTATGTTCCCACAAATGCCTTATTTGATCAACCTTATGAGTCTGATGGAGCTCAACCGGGAGAGTATGGAATTTTCTCTCCTTAATTTGGACTACATGTATGTTGACTTAAATAGAGGTTTGGAGGGGGGATGATGTTGAGGAATGGGAGATTCCCTAACAGATGGGAAGGGTCATCGGATCAGGGATCAGTTTAAAGGAGTCCAAACCTCTCTCACTCAGACAATAATTCAACAAATCAGTCTTAAATTGACTATCAAAAAAAAAAAAAATTTTTGGCTGGCCATTTAAGAGTGAATTACTCAAAGTAATTAACTCTTAAACTATCAAGCTCTTCAAAGCCTAAGGAAATACTTCAAAAAACACTTATATATTTCGTTTATTTCTATTTTGGACCCACAAGGACCCACAGGCAGGTGCCAAACACTTATACACGGAAAATGACACCAAACTGCTGGCTCAAGCTCTCAAGACTCAAATGTACAACAAATTCCTGGGCTTAGGTGATAGCTATTACACTTCAGGTCAGCCCAGAAGCTCAGCTTACTTACTTCGCTGGATTTATGCTGAGTTTCAAAAGATGCCGGCATGCCAGCCCTGTACCCGTCCCAGGAATCCGGCATACTCAGTTCACAGTGTAGGGTCAATGCAGAGTTTTAAATAAGATGCCCGGGAAAGTGGCACCGAACTCCTGGACCTCGGTCGTCTCACTTGCAACCACACAGCACAGCGTCACACCGCACCGAAGCCACTGGCCTGCCAAAATAAAATAAAAGAAAAAAAAACAAGACTGACACACACGGAGGCTGGTGGTTTATACTACGATGCACTAGCAGACAAATGAGAACGAAGACAGGTAAATTAATAATAATATTATTATTTTCGTTTTGTTGACAATTCACAGCAATGCACCGCACCGAAGCCACCAGACCAGGCAGGCCGACAACAAAACAAACCAATAAGAAGCAAAAACCAAATTGACACACACGGAGGCTGGCGGCCGATACTATGACGCACCAGCAGATAAACGAGAACGAGGATTCAATAGGTAAATCATTGTTATTGTTATTATTTTCATTCTGTTGACAATGCTCGCACCTTGCACATCCACCCCTGCCATGCCCACCTGTTGCATGTCCACCTGCCCTGCCGCCACTCCTTTCACCTGCACCACGCCGGCTCGTTACACCGTCCACCCACGCCGTGCCCTCTCGTTGCACGTCCACCACCACCACGCCCACTCCTTGCGCCTGCTCATTGCATGTCCACCTGCGCCGTGCTGGCTCGTTGCATGCCCACCTGTGCTGCGCCCGCTCGTTGCATGCCCACCTGCGCTGCACCCGCTCGTTGCACGCACACATGCGCCATGCCGGCTCATTCCACATCCACCTGCGACCACTCCTTCCACCTGCATCGTGGCCACTCCTTTCACCTGCAGCGCGCTGGCTCATTCCACGTCCCGTCCACCCACGCCATGCCCTCTCGTTGCAATTCTGCCACCGCCATGCCCATTCCTTGCGGCCGCTCGTTGCATGCACACCTGCGCTGTGCTCGCTCGTTGCACGCACACCTGCGCTGCGCTCGCTCATTGCACGCACACCTGTGCTGTGCTCGCTCGTCGCACGCCCACCTGTGCTGCGCCCGCTCGTTGCACGTCCGCCCACGACCGCATCTTCCACGTCCACCTGCGCTGCACCCGCTCGTTGCACGTCCACCTACGCCGTGCCCGCTTGTTGCAACTTAACGCACCTGCTGCACCCGTACCCGCACTCTCTCTCACACCCCGGCTGTCGGTGGTTTTTTGCAGTCATACCTACCTGCCTAGTTATTATCACTGTCACACTAGTTAGTCACAAAATTGCATGTCTTCTATAGCATCCCAGTCCGCAGGACGGAAGAAACGGAAGTCAGCCAATGCAGTATCAACAGCAAACCTCACCCAGCTAGCTGCAGGTAAAGAAGAGTTGAAGAAAAGATTTGGCAAAGCACCAGCTACAACTGAAAAATACGAACAACGCCGGCAACAGGGTTACAAGTGATTGACAGAACTGATGGAGTCTGAGGCGAGGATCGAGGTCCCCCCAGGATGTCCTGATCATGTTAATGGCAGTTTACAAAACTGGCCTGTAGAAGACCTGGTTGGTGCATTTGACAAGAAGCCTACTCAAGCCTCTCCCTGGGTTTTGGCATTATTTATTGCCTCTAAGTGCTTTGGAGAAGATTCATGTGGCCCTTCCACAGCTTGGCAGATCTATTCTGCATTCAAGATGTTGTGGCACCAAGTGTATGTGACTTTTCTAATCTTTCTCTGTTCAAGGTTTTTTAATATGATGATAGTGATCCAAATGGCCGCTACCAGGGGCGCTGGGTCTGGGATGCAGAACGACAACTGGCTCATGGAAATCCAGCCTTGTCAACCAAAGTAGATGAACTTATTTCGGCAGTCAAAAACCAACAGAGTGTCGAAGGAACACGTTCCCATTCTTGTGCAATGAGTAAAGAATACATGGACCTGATAATGGATTGGTCCAATGCACAGTGCCCTCCTACCACACTGTGAGAATTAGATACACTCTCTGGAGAAGACTATCATAATTGCCTTCCTAAAGCAACAAAACATTATTTCATGCGTGCATTTGCAACCAGTGGCTGGACCATTTGGACCAGGTAAGCTGATTTTGAATCTTTTAATTGATACTAATCTACATGCATTTCAGGAATTTTGAGCTTGCCAAGCTCCAATGCAAACATGTTCTTGAGGATGCCTGCACAGATGATAGGTATAAATTCCGACACCTCCTCATCACTTTGGAGAACTGGAAAGGCTGGCAAAACAAGCTAAGTAAAGAAGCTGATTTGCAGGGTCATCACTATGAGATACATCCACAACGCGAGATGCCTACCATCGATATGGAGTTTTACTTGCGAGAGTGGTTGGTATTCCTTCGTGCATTCGTCTATGGTCGTGACCTTCAAGAGGCAGACTATATTTTCCCTTCTTCAAATGCACGGGGGCTGGTTCAGCCTGGTGTACCTATCTCACATGATACCATCCAAAAATGGCTGGATGAGTTTGTTGCTGGTGCAGGTATCAAGCTTGGGACAAGCTGTTTAACCACACACTGCTTTCGTCGAGGTGGGGCTCAATACCGTTTCATGTATGCCCCAATTGGAAAGCGTTGGAGCTTAGCTACCATTCGCTGGTAGGGTGGATGGGCTGAAGGAGAACATGTGTGTTTTTCACCTTTTTTCCTTTAGCTAGAAATATGTTCTTATTTGTTTTTCAGCGAGATACACTCATAAGGTATCTCTTAGATGAACTCTACTACTATGAAGAAGGCCATGGTGATGCCCTCCACCCTATCCCTAAAGAGGCTGGTAGATCTTTCCTTGGTGAGCAATCAGAGGACCGACCTGCAACCAAGCAAGAAGTGCAGATAATTGTCAGCACACAACTTGAGGCTATGGTATCAAGAATTGTTGATACATGTCATCTTGTGTCTCAAACTGGACCTTCACCATGCCGGTGTGGAGAACATAACCCACCTGTTACTACTGGACCTGCTGCCAATGCCATAGAGCCTTCAACTATTACACCCACCTGCCCCCAACCTGGCATGATCCCACGAGGGATTTGTATACCACCACTGCCACGTGTAGGTCCCATGAACATGCACTGGAAACAGGTGGTGTCTGACTGGGAAAAAGCTGATCCCTCTCGTGGCCATTCTATCC
>QLPG01013152.1:0-11332 GCA_003314385.1 Gomphus sp. MG54 | reverse complement strand
TCTTGAGCTAATGTCAGCCACAACAAGAGCTTCAATACTTGGGAGCAGAAGAGGGATTTGAGCAATGATACTTGTCGGTGTATTGACCAGCTCAGGACTGAGCTTTAACTAATTACCTAAGAACTATACATATAGCCTGGTGGAGTAGCGGAGTCCAATAACAAGTAATAGAGAAAGGAGTGGATAAATCATAACAGATATATGTATATAATTCACCAGTCGACTGGACTATTCGCCAGTACAAATATCGACTTAATTCTGCATCGTAGTTTCCGATTTAGTTCCAGTAAACTTTCCAACTTTCTGAAATTAGGGACAGACGATCGAAGAGGGCACAACCCATAAGTTGAAGCCAAGTCCCTGTGATCTCAAACCACTCGTACCACCCTATACCGTGAACAGTCCTAGACCCCAGTGCTTCCCGTCCTTCTGTCCCCATTCCAATTCCAATCGTGAACCCACGACCTTTATCTTAAATACTATGATGGGGAATATGGGTTGGTAGATGGACTAGCTACTGTTGTACAAAGTCTTGTAGCTATGGGACGTGTAGCTAATATTTTATATGATTATATGCTACTACACTGGCGACGTGCAACAGGTCGATCGGATGTAAGCTCTGGTCCGAGGAGCTGGCGGCGATGTGACTGAAGGTCGTGTGGGTTGATTGTGGATGATCCACAACAATAAAATAGATTAACAGAGGCATGAGTGTGATGTATGGCACCTATATAACTATCCCTACTGGGTCCGCAGCCTTGAATGATGACGAGAGGTGGTTTGACCCAATGCGGCTTGACGTCACGTGAGTGCATTGAGTAGATATCAAATATAAGTGTAGGGGGTTTTTCAGTATGAGAGACTAGTGTTATTTGTCCTAGTTACTTTCTCTTTATACAAGTATATCCCCTAACTATAATATGATCCGTAATTAACGGATTCTGTGGAGCATATGCAGGGTTGGCCCATGGTGGGCTGTCCCGATGAGATCTTCATAGAGATATTACACCTGTCAGTGGTGCCCTTTGAATACAATTGCTTCTCCCTTTGTTCCCTTCTTGTCTGCAACATTTATCGCCTCTCTGAGTCGTGTCCTGTGTCTTATTCTCCTGTTTCTCAGTCATCTGTCCTTGGTGACTGCATATATGCATCCCGGTTTCCTTATTTCTTGTTCCTTTGCATGTGAGTCTCTTCCCCTATATCCCTTCTATCTCCTCCTATCTGTTTTCCCTTTGTCTCCTTCCATATTCCATACATTTTGTCTCTTCTGGCCCCTACATCTCCTGATCATCTGGGCGCTTAGTGTCTAAGTAACCGCCGGTTTGTGTCTCTCGCATGGTAACTACTAGTAAGTCCATGTACTATACTACTTTCCACTGCATGCTCACTAATACTTGTTCTGTACACTATTTTACACTATTCTTCCTTGTTATACAATCAAAAATATGCTCAGATATGTTTTTGTCCTTCTCTCATCCCTCACTCTCTTCTCTCCATTCCTTCCACCGTTCGTCACAACACTTTAGTCCCTCCACCTCCGGAGTATGAACCCCCCTTCAGAAATCATTCGGAACCCTCTGGAAACCCTTCCGGAAGCCTCTAACTAAGCGTCAACACACAGATTTAACACCCCAAGGGATGGTCCTACTCCCATGGAGGTGGACCGAGCACAATTCAGAGATGGCCTGCCTCGAACCTGTCACTAGTGCAAGGAGACAGGGAACTATGCTTGGGAATGCCTGTGAGCCTTCAACATTAGGACCATGAGCGTGGAAGAAAAGCTGGAGCTGCTGCCCAAGCTGCTTGCAATGGCAGACATATCCGAAGTGCTGCCTGCCAAGACACAAGTTGAAGCTGAGGATGAAGGGTGTGCAGAGGTGGAGAGTGAGGAAATAGAGGGTTTTGGAACCTGCAGTGGGTGAATCATGTGCCCCCACTGCCTGTATATAATCAGTTTTCTGTACTGGAGCCCAAGAATGAAACAACCCCCATTCCAACCCCCCAGACCAAACAACCGAAAAAACACACACCTAGAGAAGACCTCTCACCAAAGATGACCTGGGCCCAGCTCATGCGATGGGAGAAGCGGCTCCCCAAAAGATATGTGATAGCCGCCACCCTTTCTTCCAAATGTCTAGTCATCAAGGTGGAGATTCAGACCACCAACACAGCCAAAATTCAGTCAGGGCCAGCCCTCATGGACTGTGGGGCTACATGACAGTTCATGAACTGAGAATATGTTGAATGCCACTGACTTGCCACTCATAAGCTCCAAAGGCCAATCCCAGTGTACAATGTAGATGGATCTCCTAATGAGGCTGGAACTATCCATAAGATCATGGATGTGATTCTCTGAGTGGATGGGCACATGGAGAGGACTATATTTGCAGTGACCAACCTGGGTAGACAGGAGATGATCCTTGGCTTCACCTGGCTAGGGGAACATAACCCTGAGATCGACTGGCAGACTCAGAAGGTCAAAATGAGCAGGTGCCCTGCCAAGTGCCATATGTGCCAAGCCGAGGTTCAGGAAGAGCAAAAAGAGGCACAGAGGGATTGGTGACACATTTGGGCCTGCCAAGTAGGCCTGTTCCCAAGGTGACCTGAGGAGGGCTGTGAAGAGGATGAGAGAGAGGACAGCGACCTGGTGTTAAGTCCACGAGTTGGCGCTTAGCTAGTACTTCTGAAAGGGCAGTCCAGGTCGGTGCAAAGGTCCGTAATGGGGCCGAGGACCGAAGACGGAAGTCGGACGGACTGTGGGTGGGGGCAGAGGCGCCGGGAACTTAGGGTAGGTCGCGGAATGGTTCAATCCAGTCACTGAGGTGTTCGAGGTTGAAGGGACTTGGCTTCAACTTATGTGTTGCGCCCTCCTCGATCGTCTGTCCCTAATTTTGGAAAGGAGGCGGAAGTTTACCGGAAATGAATCGGAAACTGGTGGGAGACTAAATCGATATTCGTACTAGCGAACAGTCTAGTCGACTGGAAGACTATATACATGCGACTATCCTTGTACTATCTTTGCCGGTCATAAAACAAGGAGAAAAGGGAGTACAAGGGGTCAATATAAAAGAGAAAACAAGGGAGTGAGGTACGCGATGGTCCTGCACGTCGGTTATCAAGGTAACGGAACCTTGACTTCGGAGTCTTCAGAGGTTCAGAATCGCGGAACCTTGGAATGTATGTCGGACATCTGGAAATCGGTTATTCAGGCTTGGGGTGGTCAAAAGGGTTCCAGAAAAGGTGCGGGTGGTTGTGGTGCTTAATGTGGGTTTGTTTGGTGGCATAGGCTATAACACCTGGCAAAAGAGGGAGATATTTGGAATGAGTTAGAAGAAGGGGACAAGCTGTTATGCATGATGCTGCCATTGGATTCAGAGCAGATCTGGGCCACCCAGACAATGTCACAGAGGTTGGCCAAGGTTTACTACCAGAACATGCAAGCCAACATCAAGATCCTGGACTACCTCCAAGAATTTGAGAACATATTTGTGAAGGAGTCCTTTGATGAATTACCAGCCAGAAAGATCTAGGATCACACAATAGAGTTAGAGCCCAGCTCGAGCCCCATCAACTGCAAGGTGTACCCAATGTCACCATTGGAATAAGCCAAGTTGGATGTGTTCATACAGGAGAATCTCAAAATGGAATGGATCTAGCCATTGAAATCCCCCATGTCTTCTTTATCAAAAAGAGGGATGGAGCCCTGAGGCTCATACAGGACTATTGAAAACTGAACACCATGATAGTAAAGAACCGATACCTGATTCTACTCATCCCTGAGCTGGTCAATCAATTGAAGGGGGCCCGGTACATCACCAAGTTAGACGTCCAATGGGGGTACAACAATGTTTGGATGAAAGAGGGAGACAAGTGGAAGGCAGCCTTCCAGACCAATCAAGGGCTGTTTGAGCCCCTGGTCATGTTCTTCGGCTTCACCAATAGTCCAGCCACCTTCCAAACCATGATGAACAACATGTTTCAAGACCTTATCATAGAAGGGGTGGTATGTGTCTACATTGATAATATCCTCATCTACTCAAAGACCTGGCACAAGCACTGAGACATCACTAGATGGGTGCTGGAATGGCTTTGAGAGCACAGGCTCTACCTGTAGAAGGAGAAGTATGAGTTTGAAAAGCTGCAAATTGAGTACCTTGGTTTGATCATCTCAGAGGGCAAGGTGGAGATGGACCCAGTGAAGGTCAGAGGGGTGACTGAATGGCTGACCCCCATAAGCCAGAAGGAAGTACAATCCTTCCTGGGATTTGCTAACTTTTACCGATGCTTCATCAAGAAGTTCTCACTCCATGCCCACCCCCTCTTTGATCTCACTAAGAAGGGAGAAGTGTGGAAATGAGGGGAGAATAAGGGGATGGCCTTCCAGAAGCTTAAGGATTCCATCACCTCAGAACCTGTCCTGGCCTTCCCCAATGACTCTCGGCAGTACCGAGTAGAGGCCAATGCCTCTGTGTTATGGCCCATGCAGCCAAATAAACCCACATGGAAGACCACAACCACCCGCACCGTTTCTGGAACCTTTCCGATCAACCCAGGCCTGAATAACCGATTCCAGATGTCCGACATGCATTCTGAGGTTCCGCAATCCTGAACCTCTGAAGACTCCGAAGTCAAGGTTCCGTTACTTTGATAACCGACGCGCAGGACCATCACGTACCTCACTCCCTTGTTCTCTCCTTTATATTGACCCCTTGTACTCTCCTTCTCCTTGTTTTATGACCGGCAAAAGATAGTACAAGGATAGTCACATGTATATAGTCTGCCAGTCGACTGGACTGTTTGCTAGTACGAATATCGACTTAATCTGCGTCGCAGTTTCCGATTAATTTCTGGTACACTCTCCAACCTTCTGAAATTAGGGACAGACGATCGAGGAGGGTGCAACACACAAGTTGAAGCCAAGTCCCTACGACCTTGAACCACTTGTATCGCCTTAGACCGCGAACCATACCAAGACCCCCGGCGTTTCTGACTTCCAACTACTCCGATCCCAACCAATCCGGACCCCACCCCCCCCTCCTTTGGAATACGACCTCTCCCTCGGAACCTTCTTGGAACCCCCCGAGACCCCTCCAGAAGTCCTCAGTTCAACGCCGACATGCGGATTTAACACTCTGACTTTGCAACTGGGGCCACCATCTCACAGCAGTCCCTGGAGGGAGATGCCTGAGTTTTTGCAAGATCAAATCAAGAAAGACCTAACAAAAAACCACAAGATGCTCACCCTATCCGATACTAATAAACTTCTGGTTCTCAGAAATTTTATAACATTGCAAATTAAAGGATTGGGAATAATGGAGGTGAGTAAACAAATTGCTCAACAATAACCTGAAGGAATTGGAACTCACTTTGCTCAAAAAATTTGTATTCTTGCTCGGCACTATCAAATATTTGAATGGCTTTCTGAAAAAAAGCATGATGGTCTTCATACAAGGTCACTTCTTTCTGATAAACGGGTAGAGATATTGGCATGGCAATGGCTTTCTTCTCAAACTGCTGGGCAGGTCACTCCAAAATCATTTCAAGACACACTAAACACAGTAATTCTTCCTAGCCTCTCAATCACTCCAAAAAATCCAATTGGTCTTTATACTTTACATTGTTGGTTAATTAAGCTAGGGTGGCACCACAAGGCTCTTAAAAAAGAGGTTTATATGGATCGCCATGAACACAATGATATGGTTGAGTACTGCAAGAACATATTTTTGCCACTGATGGAGAAGTACCAGAAAAGGATGGTCAAGTGGGTTTAGGATGATGAAGGAAATTTTATAAGAATTCCTCCAACATTGTAGGATGGTGAGAAAGAAATCATTTTTAACTTTCAATATGAGTCTTGTTTCCATGCAAATGAATACAAGTCATCAGTTTGGTAAGATTTACTGTACCATAATTATATGAAATGAATTTTGCAACTCATATAAATCAATATTTTCAGGCTTAAGCCAGGCCAGACAGTTCTGCAAAAAAAGGAAGAGACTGACTTTATACATGTATCAGAATATATCAATCCTGAAACTGTTGCCTTGTCTACACTGATAAGGAAGGCAAAATTCTTGATGAAGCCCATATAATTATTTACCCTGGATCAAATTGCAATGCATGGTAGGATGCAGAACAACTATTGGCCCAGATTTTGCCTGCAATTGTTGTTTTTGAGAAGCAGTTTCCTGGGTGCATTGCATTATTTGTTTGTGATCAATCTTTTGTTCATAGATCCCTTGCCCCAGATGCTCTCAAAGCCTTTGAGATGAATAAATCTGACGGAGGCAAGCAATACAAACAGAAAGATACTATAATTCCCCAATCTAATCCAAACCCTTTATTCCAAGGCCAGGTACAAAAATGACCACCGTGAATGGGGAACTAAAGGGACTCAAAACAGTTCTTGAAAAAAGGGGTTTCAATCTGTTTGCCCAGCTAACAACACAAACTGCTGCATGGCTTGCATCCTCAGTCACCAAGATGATTTTTCAAATCAAATTTCTCAGCTGGAGGCACTTATTCACAATGCAGGGCATGAATGTATCTTCTTGCTGTCAGGCCTCGGTGTTGCTGAAGATGCAAGCGGGGAATGGCCAAGTCCTGCAGGCCAAAAGTAGTGGCTTTGGCTTTAACATACTCGTGCATTACACCCTACTTTCCATGTGTGCCACCAATTTGGGACAGAGGAGGTACTCAGAGAGTGCTGAAAGTGCCGGCCCAAGTAGAGGACTTTACAGAGGAAAGAGAAGGTAAAGGGCCTAAGCCTAGTTGATACCCAGAATGAGGAAGTATATACATGCATGTCCTACTTATATAGGTTTAAGAAGCGACATGTGGAATAAGGAATGTGGGACAATAAGGTATGCAGAGCATGTGGGGGTATTGTCTACAACAAGTAAAATTAGAATGAAGGAATGTAGATGGGGATAGGATAATGGAAATAGAATAATAGGAATGTGGCCAAGGATAGGACAATAGGGAGTGCCCAAATATAAAACAATAGGGTTGTGGCCAAAGATAAAACAAGGACAGGATGTCCCGAGGTGAGGTGGGTGGAGGAATAAGGAGTGGATGGGGTAGAATTAATTGATGGTGAAAGGGGCAGAGTGGATGAGGAATAGGGACAAGGAATGTGGATGGTGGATGTGCCAAGCCAAGACCGGCATACCAAATGACTTGTATGCAGCTTGAACACTTGTGCACAGACATAGACTGACTGTTTGGTCAGCACTGCCAAATTACCAGAATCTCGGTATGTGTACTTGACACTTGCCTAAATTTCATTGTGAGATAAACCCTATTGAAATGGCAAGTATTTGTTTTATTATTTTCTTGCATTATTTTATGAAACTAAAATATGACAATAGTACTGGAGATGGGCAAAATTCCATTATTGAGAAATTCCAAAGAAGACATTTGAGGATGCAAAGACAGTGGTAAAAGAATACCTTGATGCATGCCCAGCTGATGTGATACAGTGGTTTATAGATCATTCTTGGTAATTAATGGCTGCATATTGCAAGGGACTTACTGGGAATGCAGCTGCTTGGGCTGTTAGAAGCATTGTGTAGTTACTGAACAAGCCATGATGTCAATTGAAGCTATACTTGACTAAAATTTACCTCATGACATTGAGATTTGGGGTGAAAAGTTACACTGAAAAGGCCCAAAAATTTGACCACCCTTAAAACTCATTGGAAAAACTTCAGAACATGTTTTTTAGATGTATTTTGACATTCTGAATCTGAATCTAAGATCAGTTTGTCACAAAAAATTCAGGATCACTCAAAACCAAATTGGTTGAGTTTGTCTGTCCCGTACTGTACTCACAGAAAAGTGCTTCTCGGGCAAGTCGCTCATTGGATTCGGTCAGAAGTCTGCACTGCCTTCAGAAGTTTGCACTGCCTTCAGAAGTTTGCCTTGAGCGATTGTCCATGTCTGAGCTTACATAACTGACAGTGATCCGAATGGCCGGATCCTCGCGTGATGCATTCACCAGCGCTTTCAATTCAAAATTCGCCAGCACCCAAAGCTGCGACCGTCAACTAGCAAGCAAGTACGACGGCCATGGCATCGTCTGCACTGCCCACGACCCAACTTTTCTCTCCAAACTTTGTGATCACCGCCGGCACCGTGCTCTTCCGCCGCTCGTCTACTGGCCTGCAAGTGTGCATCCTACATCACCTCATTAAAGACCACTGGCTCCTCCCGAAAGGGCGCAAAGACCGTGGAGAATCAGTCGAGGCAGCGGCACTGCGTGAGACCTTTGAGGAGACCGGGTATCCGTGTCGCTTTCTGTCCAGTCTTAAGATGTGGACCCGGGCGCCGCCCGCGGGTCACGACGTGAAGGATGGCGCTGCGCTCGCGACAAATTCCACAGAACCCTTCGCAGTGACCATGCGTACGGTAGCGCCCCAAAATGTCAAGTTCACTTGGTGGTACATTGCTGAACCAACTGGTGCTCCTAAGCAAGATGGGACGCAGACTCAAAGTGAGAGCTATACGAGCGAGTTTTTTGATGTGGATATTGCGCTCAGGAAGTTGACTTTGGCGAGCCATCGCGAAGTTGTGGAAAAGGCCCTAAGCATAGTAAAGAGCAGTGACAATGCTGAGGACCCGTGAGTGGCATTTAGATTATCCTGGATTCGGTTTAAACATATTCTTCTCTTTCCAGTGGCCTCGGTGTTGTTGATGTCCCGTAACATTATTCCTTAAATCTAGATGGCCAAACGAAGCATGAGTATTATTCTTGAAATCATAAACTACGGCAGCATATGCCTGGATCATTAAACTTCAACCCCACCTCGAGATCTTCTTTCTGGTTTTCTGACGAAGCCACGTCGCAACCTATCTGGAGATGGACCTTGCTTTTTTTTTATCACTTATTTGATGTCGACTCTGAGATTTCTTTTGGTTTCCTCGGCAGTCATAACTTGGTTTGCCTCACTGACAAGACATTTTCCAATAGGTTTAATGTTTAATGATATACTATTATCGCTTCCTATGTTGAGGTCAATTATGATCGGGTATATCAGACACCCTGATCTGTTTAAGCAAGAACCCATATTAAAGACATTGCCGATTCACTCTGTTAGTTCAGATACTACTACCCACCCAGAAATATGCACCCCTTCCCCATTCCCAACCCCCCCAGTGGGCATACTACGTCACAAAAGAGGAGCGTTCGTCCCATTTGACACACTTCTGAGTCAAGGACCATCGTTCTTTGAGGACCTGTGCTTCGACTTCTTCAGATGAGCACCCTGAGCTCACACCAGACCTATGTCGTTCTACTCCATCTAGCGAGCCTTGCGGAATTGTTACAAATGATCTTTCTACCTATATGCGTGACCTACTCACCTTCAAATGTCTATTCCTCTTCAGCTCTTTCAGAGTCATTAGTCACGTCTCCCACTGTGCAAGCTCTCCAACGAAGTGTCGCCAAGTTAGGCTTCGACCATGGTTCCACATCTATATGTGTATGAAAGCTCTGGTGATATTTTCAAAATAACCTAGTGCGCGATAAACTCCTGTTTTCTACTTTGGCAAACTGATAGCGTCTGGGGCGCACGGTAACCAAAAAAAAAGTCTACGGGGTGGAATATTTCGATTTGTTGTAGAAACCCCCATATGTCACTCTTGTTTTGTCAGTTGTAAGTGCAATAACAGGTGGTGAAAAAGGGCACTGCTCTGCTCAGAACCACAGCCACGTGTCGATTACGTAAATGTTTGTCCATTTTGCGCCGGACTTTCAATTGCTGGAGTTCACGCCTTTTACTCTTGAAATCTAGGCTGTCTGCTTCAGCCTTCCGTTCCAGTATATCTTATATACGTATATGTATATATATATTTAAAAGGACAAGGGTATATTAAAATAACATGATTGTTTCAGCTGTATAGTTATCGTTAAATGGCAGAATTATTTGTACGTCCCTCTTTTTCAGATGTGTATTCACTTTAATTGACAAGATACAGTACCATAATCATAAATTTTGGCTTCTTGGTCTCATACCACCACAACCCCCCACTTTCCCACGGTCTTCTAACCAGCTCTTTGCGTTAAAGTCGTGGAAAACCGGCCCAAGTCTGCTGCTCTGCTTTTCTTGTTCTCTTTCCCTGTTCTGCTTCTCTTCTGTGCCCCTTACCCCTCCACATAAACCGTGATTCTCCCTGATATCAGACCCTCCTCCTCTCCCCCCCCAACCCTTGCCCCCTGGCACCAACCTCGTGGCGCTCAATCAACAGCTACCCCAACGGTCCACAAGGACACCCACACCTGCACCCAAATATGACCCCGGCAACCCCGTGATCATCCTAGCCTCGAGAGGCATAACTGAAGACAACAAAACCAACACCTCGGCTCTGGCTGCCGCCATGGAATCATTTGGCGACTTCAGAAAACCTGGCAACAACGCATATGCGACAGGTAAGGAAGGTACCCAACAGCTTATCGCCATAACAAAACTACTGCGCGAGGCGGCCACCCTACACGGCGACGACAGACCCATTACCCGAAAGGATCTAGACACAGCGATGCAAGACCTCAAAACCACGCTCAACACCCACATCCCTCACTTGAGGCACAACAAAGGCCTCTCATACGCTGCGATTGTGTCGGGCTTCAACAAAAACACCCCAAACCTAGCCTCCCCTCTAAAACAAAAACCGAACGTGGAACTGCAAAACAAACAAATCCTCATATCCCTCAAATCAGTCGACAAAAACGCCCCAATACACAAATGGGAACCTGCGATGGCCACAAATCTCTGCAACAACATCATAACGAACCATTTCAAAAACTTTGAACACGGCCCTCTGGACTTCCCGATACACGGAATCTCCAGAGCAGCAACAGGTAATATCACACTAACCTTCAAAACTGCAGAGGGTGCAGAGGGAGCCCACAGAGCCAGAACACAAATAAATGAATGGGTAAAGGTCATTGACCTGGCAGCATCTTACCCACAATGAGCCTATGCAGTAGTTGCTCACAACGCACCTACAAATATATTGCCTGAAGGTGGTGACATCTCTGAAGCGATACAGACTCTAGAAGAGGACAACCCAGACCCAGAACCCTCTGCTCACAGCACCAACTCACCCTACATTGCTAATATCGCCTGGCTCAATGGACCCGAAGCAAGAGGAAAGAACAAAACCGGCCCACTCCTCATCAGCTTCAAAACCAAAACTCATGCAAACTATGCCATTGAAAATGGGCTTCTCATAGAAGGAACTATATGCAATATAAGCATCTACATCCCTAGCCCCTGTTACGCCCCATGCCTCCAACAAACCCACACCAACCCCCACAATCACCCACCCCCAT
>QLPG01013150.1:0-16749 GCA_003314385.1 Gomphus sp. MG54 | reverse complement strand
TGGGGTTTTTTATCACAACTAACAGTTTAATTCTGTCAAGTACCAGGAATGCCAATGATGCATGGGCCGAGTACTATTGCAATAGTACCAACTTCACAATGCTGGTAGGAATTGGCCAAGTCCTGTAGACCAATTGGGGTGGTTTGGCTTCGATGTACTTGTGCATTTCACCCTACTTTCTGTGTGTGCCACTAATTTCAGACAGAAGGGATACTTGGGAGAGTGCTGAGAGTGTCAGCCCAAATAAGGGACTTCAGACAGGAGAAGGAAAGGTAAGAAGGCATATGCCAAGTTGATATTCAGAATGGGGAAATATCTACTACTTGTATAGGTTAAGAAGTTGTTACATACCATTGCAATGGTTGGTGAATACATGTAACAAGTTGCTGTTTAAATAGTGCCCACAGACTAATGCCAGATAACCTGGCATAGTGGCCTTTTGGCCCAGTTGAAAGAACACATCACTGTGGGAATTTGTTGCCTTTCACAGAAGTGAGATGTAGAATCAGGGTGGCATAAGACATGGAGAAAAGAATAAAGTATGGAGACCATGTGGAAGTGTTGTCCACAGTGATCAGAAATAGAACAATAAAATGTAAGTGAGAATAGAACAATGAAATATGGCTGAGAATAAAATAATAAGAGTGTGCATGACAATAGAACAATAGAAAATGGCCGAATATAAAACAATAAGGCCATGACCAAGAAGTAAGGGAATAGGAAATGTCCCAAGGGGACATGGGAAAAAGGAAGGATGGGGAATGGAAGAATAACAAGAATAGAGGGGATGGGATGAGGAGAGTGAACCAAATGATGTGCTGAATGTACCAAGCCGAGACCACGTACTAGTGAAGAATGAGTTGTCACTGGTGTGTGGGATTAAATGGTAGAGGTCATTCGGTTGGTACTACCAAGTGAACTAAAGCTCGGTATCATGTACTTGACAAATTCCCTAACATATTTTTTAGACATTTTAGCTAGCCACTGTAACACTAATGCTAGAAATATTTGAGTATATACACTCCTATCTGAAGATAGATTTATAATATCCACATATGGGTAATTTGCTTTTGTAGTTTTGGAAGCATATGTAATGAATGCTAGTTCCTGTCTTACATGAAACAATAACCCGTTTTTCAATCCACAGCCGATTGGGATTAGAATGGGCATTCAAACAATATGATATCATAGAGCATCAACTTGAGAACGATCTCCAATCTGCATTTGAACAGCCTTATCCATGGCTTCCAGCCAGAGCTCCACATTTGTCTGGGGGCCTTCTAGTTTTCGTCTCTCCTCCCCATGTTTTGACGTAGTCGCATTGGATTTGCCATTACCTTTCATCGAAGTGGCTGACATAACGGGTCCAGCAACCGTGGGAATTGGGAGACCAATATAACTGGCGTGCGCTATTACGGGCAAGCGGCGCAGAGTACGCCCTGACATTCCCTGAGCGGATACCAACTCATTAAGCGCTGAGAATGCGAGAAGGATTTGGGAATAAACCTACTCGACATTTTTCGGACAACTTGAGGAGTTTGAGACCTGCCCTATTCGCTCGTTCTCGAATATTAGTAGGAGTTTCAACTGTTTCAAAATTTCCAGCTGTTTTGGAATATATATTCGCTTGCGCAATATTGGGAACATCCTAGTACCAGTAAATATCGTTCATACTTGTGATGCAGCACCTGGCTTACCAGAGGTCTTACAATCCCTTTCTTGATCAGTTCTACAAGGCAAGTCCGCAGTATTTCGTAGATGGCGTCACAGGGGGGCAGGTCCACGTACTGCACTATGTCTGCTCGATCGACGAAAGCAGAATCTAAAAAAGTTGGGGAGCTGAGCGGTTTATTTCCTCGGGTTCTCCCAGCATAAGGATGGTAAAGAGATGAACCAACCTATGGCTCGAACAAGGTTAGAAGTAGACATCACTAAGACGTTTTTTTTATGTCGAAGTCTATCGAGTTGAGTTAATAAAGCATTCACCACCTACATGTCACACATCAGAGGTGCAGCTGATGACGAGGGTTACAGCATACACGCAATGCATCTGAAGGCTCGGTCCCTGCCATGGCTCCTGCACGAGCAGCTGTCAAACTCTCCACTTCATCTATAGTATATAAGTTTGAGGCACTATGATAATTGAGCAGATATAAATTACCAATAAGGACCACCACAAAACAATCTTCTTCTTCACACAAATCATTGACATTGGAAAATAATTTTTGGACTAGCTTTCCCGATTCTGAAAACCATCGACTGAATAGCGAGTGGGAATTGATTTCAAGCAGTCGAGCATGGGAGTAACGAGAACTTAGTCGAATAGAAAGTTTTTGAGCTAATGCACGAGACAGTGAAGTTTTTCCTGTCCCTGGTCTAGAGAGCCTTGATATAAATCAGATAGAGGCATCCTAGAGAAGGACTTACGGGCCATGAAGCAAAACAACACTTGAAAAAAAAAGGGGGAGAATGATGAGCAATTGTGAAGCAATATGGAATAAAAATTACCGGTTCCAAGAGACAATATTAAAATCAACACCGGCATCCGAGAACACGAGAGTAGCATAAATGTAATTGAGTAACTTGGATTTGATATCTCCTGAATATATTAAGCTGTCCCTACACATGCAACACGGACTTTAGTTGCCGCTGAAAAGTATTAAGATTCTAACCATAGTCCCTCAAAGGCTCGAGATGGTAAGTCACAGACTGAAGCAGCCATTAATTCGTCCCCATGTGCATCACTTCCCAATGCACTTGTCATTTCTTCTGTGGCTTCTTCTTCTGACGGCTGATAGACATGAATCATGAGCTCCGCTTGTGACATTGGGAGGACGTCGATTGGGCAGGCTAGGATCCTGAACGAATGAGTCCGGTTCTAAGTGTCTTCCATCAAAACGAACCAGATTCGGATGTAGCAATCCGTTCGACATTGTCTGCCAAAGTCTTGATGTTTTCCCAACCAGTAATTTCTGAAGGCAAGATGAGGTGGGTATCAGAGGATATATGTTGTCGCACTAGCTCTCGGATCGTATCGAAGCGGGAGTTAGAGGTGGCGGATATTCGAACTTCAACTGGTAGTCCAAGAGACGATTATACTTGTCATAAGAGAAAGATAAATTTCTTACAAACGATACGCACTGTGGACAGGCCAGCGAACCGAAGGCTCGAGTGGCGTTTTATCGTCCAAGGCCGACGCAATACTCATACTCATGGCCACGTCCTGGTTCTTCATCTTCTGGGACGTTGCACTAATGATCACGTGAATACGCGTGACAGGTAAGAAACACCAAGTGTCACACCCCACTTCAGCCATTTGCATGAACGAAGGAATAAATTTCGCCGCGCCTTCTGAAAGGCGCAACTGTGAAACGACTATAATACAAGGAGGCGTTGAAAATATCACCGTTCATCTTTCCAACGCTGTGAGAGATCCGATTCTATTGTGTCTCAACACTGATGATTGCATGTAGCCAAATCAGCCTTCCCTGAAGATACAACAGCAACACAATGTGGGGGATTGTGTGAGCTACCTTATTTTTTTACCCTCCTGATATTTTAACGTGGCAATAGTCGATGCATTCCGAAGATAACCGACACATTGGCCTCGCAACGCCCAATGGCTCACCCTTGCTAGCCAAGCGTGTTGCATCAAACTCTGAAAACATCCCAGTATCTAATGTCACAGAGCCGGAAAGTGTGATTCCTTGCGTGGCGCCATTGTACGATTGTATGCAGACTACGTCCTCCCGGGCTTCCCTAGAACCTCTCAATATCGAGGTCTGTGTGAAACATCTTTGAAAAATACTTTGACACTTTATTTTCATGACAAAAGATTCCACGTGATATTAACAAAACTCTTGATGGTGTTTTGTCATCTCCCCACATCTCGACTCAGGTTCAGAACCTAGACACTGACGGAATGTCAACACCGGAGTTCATGGAATTGAAAGAAGTCCTTTGTTGCCCAAATGGCAATACGCAGCACATGTCGACTCAAGTGCCTTTCCAATCTTTTTTAGAATTCGATGACCCACTCCTCACAGAGGTTTGTGAGATCTGCAGTTTTCTTCTTACTCTTTTAACTGTTTCAATCCATTATAGAGAATGCCGTTCAAAGATAGCCAGACTCTTGGCTTCACATCATCCTCCCCCTTTGCAGCCAGGGATAAATGTACAGTTTGTGATGAAAAGCCAGCTTCCAATTCTGCGGAAGGGGGAGTACAGACTGACGTGCCTCATTCGCTCTCTCTTGGCTTAGATTCATTCAAACCTGATAGTGTAAGGATCTGACTCCGTAATCCCTGCCACAACCTTCTTACAAGTCTTTGGCACGGAATAAGAACATTCTTCTCGTTTCTTCTCCGCTTTGTTTTCAGGAAGATATGTGTCAGATTTACTCTCAATCAACCTACGAAGACAAAAATGTACCTAATTATACCCTCTACTTTTGGTTTTACTCAATCGTGGCTAACTATCCCAAGCGATCTCTGAACGCATACACACCCTCAACATCTTTGTTGTTGGAGAGTGAAACTACATTCTCAGTATGTATCTTCTTACAAGTGCATATATATGCTCACCTGTAATCTTCAGACAACCTCAGAAGTCGACTTGAGAGAGTCTGCTTTGGCTGACCAAGTGCCGTGATGTTTTGCAGCCACCTCTCCATCTAACCTAATCTTCCAACAGAGCCTTTCATCATCTACTAATCCCTGCTCAACCCTACCCGATTCGAAACCTATTTTTTCTCTCGTAACGTCATCACAGGAAACTGAAAACATACCAAATGATGTCCCAGCTTTCTCCAAGCGGTCGCGAAATGAAAACGTGGGTACTCAATTTCATTCTTCTAATTCAGTGTTCAACATAATTCAGTTCGACCAAGACTTTTTCGATCCTCTGATCAAGCCCTCCAAACGCGCAAGGAAAAATGTATGTTATTCATTAGCATTTCTTGGTTTGGCATACCTTCTCCCTGATCATCTGAAACGTCATCAAAGGCGCACACACAGAGTCGTTTGTCGATAGTCGACCATTCGAAACTCTCTTTACCCTTTCGCTCTCCATTATTCCCCAAAACCCCTCAGTCTTCTAACAGTATACCACCGGCCACTATGGAGATGGGAGCAGATTCTTCTCACATTGACGGTACAAAGCCATCTATCCCCGTCCTATGCAAAAACAACGACCGGATGATCACCTCAAAGGTCCAACAAATCAGTCGATTTAGCACCACAGTTTGTCTTACCATCCCAAAGCTAGGAAATATATCCCAGAATACAAAAGCTGCTTCGATGCCCTTTAAGTCACCCTTCAGATCACCTCTCTCGTCTATCTCATCGTCGATTACTAAATGCGTCTCATCCCCTAATATACAAACCTTGGAAAGGAGATTGCAGCTTTTGAAGAGAGCAGTCAAAGTAAAGGCTGACAATGAGGAACAAATACTCAAAGAACTGATAACAAAGTGGAGCTCTGTGGGCAGGGAAGCATCATGGGAAGTCTGGTCTTTTGTCAGAGAACAAGGTCACGAAAACAGCTGGCGAATGGAATCCTCAGAAGAGCAGTTGAATTTGGGAGGACGAGAGAGAGGTTGGGGTTGGGACATTACCACTGACCATACGAGAGGGACGGATCACAAGTCTAATTGGAGTAACGGAATCACTGATCAAGATAGCTCTGGAGAAGAAGGAAGGCGAGATGGCTCAGCATCAGGGACATTCACCGGCAAGATTTCTGACAACCAATTCCGACATGATCTCGTTTGCAAAAGTAAGTCCTGGAATATGTGAACGGTTAGTAGACTTTGATGAACAGGGAAACCAACTGGGAACCTCTCAACCTTAGTGGATGACACCTATCGTCAAGATGAAACAGACCAGACACATGCCTCTCAAGCGAATACATTGGGGACAATGCTAAGGTCGTTCGGAATAGTTGACGAAGTGTTAGGCTGGGATGAGGACACGGAAGACTTTATCATGTCGCAATGATGGTGTGACCTTGGTGTCACTGTTACTTTTACTCTTTCCTTTCCCTGACTCCAACTAGGTACGGGGGAGAGGTTTCAAGAAGCAGATATCATCGTGTTGGCTTATCATAAGTTTTCTGACCGGCATTGCACGGTGACAGTTTCCAACGAGAAAACAATCTGAATTTAGTCCAGCTTTTTCAGTTACATAAGGCGGTTTTGGATTCCAGCACCGATTTTGTTACCATAGAAAGAATATGCTATATCTTTAAAAAATGGGATGAGTTCACAAGGTATGGTCCGAGTCCCCTTGGTTCCAGAAAATGGCTAGGGTCAACAAGACACTACCCAACCAGAAGATCTACAACATGCTTAGCTTCCTGCCATGATGTGCCACCAGCATCATCGTTCAACTCTGCACCAGGCATGTTGCCCTCAACCACTTCCTCAAAAAGATCAAGGTGTTGACACTGCCCTCTGCAAACACTGCCACCAGCCTGGGACGGTGGCGCACTATCTCAAACACTGCCACAGATTTGCAACACAGCATGTGCAACTCAGATATAAAGCAGGCAAAGCCATACACTTCATCCTCCAGCTACTACTTCTTCAGGACACCGGATGCTTTGAAAACTGAATCCACATGCTAAGCCCACCGCATCTGCTATTCCTCACTGTACCACATTGATGCTGATTTTTCATTTATCATAGCAGCCACTCCAAACTCGGCTCTCGCTTTTGCTAAGCTTCCACCCAGAGGGAATGGCCCTCTGGTGCCCCCCCTGGCAATTACAATACGCCCCAGTCCAACTGATAATCTCCTCTTTTTGCTTTGCTGCCATGCCCCCCATGCCCTATTAGATAGGTGTGCCTGCAGACCTTTCTGCAGGGTGCAAAACCGTTTTAAAAATATGTTAACATTTTGAATCATTATGCTATATAGGGTATCTTATGAGTGATTACAGAAGGATAGGAGATGGAACCCATGCAGGCAGATGCCAGGGTACTTACTCATGCAGAATGGCTTGCAATTACCAAATGGAAAAAGAAGGATAGAAAGGCTTGGAAGGAAATTTGCCTTAGGATCTCTGATGAGTATCTGGTAAATATTGATCAAGATACTACTGCTACCTGTGAGGGAAACCCTTGCAGCACTTGTAGCCCATCTGTTAAGAAACTAGAATAGATATAGTCATTATAGTCCTAAATGTAAATCCCCCAATATAGAAACAATGGCAAGGCTCATAGGAAGGTTTGGCTTCAACTTATGCATTGTGCCCACCAGACTTCATTGGACCCTAATTTTATAATAATGGAGGTCATAATAGCAAGACAGAAATGAAGTGGAAATGAGATAGAAGTGAATGGGGAAATCTTAGTTGATTTCTGACTGAAGAACAAACTAATGAAAGTACAAGATCTTATACTAATTTCTTATCTATGAAGAGTCCATGTAAGAGCAACTGGATTCCTATATTAGATGAGAAAGTGAAGATTAAATGTGAAGTGGAATGCTAATCTCTCAACTTGATATCCTCCAAGGCAGACTGGAATGATATGTCATTCTATTGTCTAGTGACATTACCCTATAAGGAATGTAGCAATAAGTAATAGTGAACAGAATTATAAATAAGGAAGGTGGATCAGAAATATAAAAGGAAACATAAAGGAGACATAAAGGCAAAGTGAACAATTGTAATACTGAAAACAGATGTGTAAGCATGTGGAGGGATGAACATAATTGGTGGAGAAATATAATATTACATGTGATGCCAAGATAGAAAAGGCTAAATACACAAGGTGTGCTGGATCAAGTACAGTCTGGAGTGAGGGGCTAGAATGTTAAATAAACCAAATAGGCTAGATTGAATAGTCAGGTGTATTGGCATAGTGGATCCTAATAGTATCCCCCTCTTATGGCTAAGTCCTATAAGGTGGTGGAAATGAAGATATAGATGGAGGCCACATTGGAATTTGAACATATGTGAGGGTGTATAAAGAGTAAGTGTTGGAATAATTGGAGGGTAAGTGACTGTCAACAATTGTCATAGCCCAACAACATTACATTAACCCTTTATACATTCAAAAGTTTATGGGCCAGCTTAACTCACCCATTGCTACCTATCTCAAAGGTGGTGCAAAGAGTACTATGCCAGTTGATATTACTATGCCTTCAATATCTGTTATCAAAAATGCAAAGGCCTAACTTAAGTCAGCAGCTCAAGGTACTGTTGATATGTAGGAACCTTGGTTTGAAGGGTCACATTTTAAGAGTGACAATGTGAATAGTAGCCTAGCTTGGAGTTTTCCTTTGCTGATCACTTTTTTGTAGTATGCCCATCTCTAGTTGAAGAATGACATGGACAGAGATCTATTTAGGATCCTGTATTAAAACACAAAGTTGGCTATTTTGACAGACAATATTTGATTAAAGGTGAGACTGTGTTAGATATTAGTAATGCCAATAGTGCAGACAGAATCGGCCAAGTCCTGCAGACCAATTAGGGTGGCTATGCTTCAACATACTTGTGCATTGCACCCTGCTTTTCTGTGCATGCCACTAATTTGGACAGAAGAAAGACCTAGGAGAGTGCCGAGAGTGTCGGCCTAAGTAAGGGACTTTAGACGGAAGGAGGGAAGATAAGAAGATGTAAACCAAGTCGATATTCAGAGTGAAGAACTATCTACATACATTTGCTACTTATATAGGTTAAAAAGAGAGATGTGGAATAAGGAATGGAGAACAATAAGGTATGTAAAGCATATGGAGGTATGGTCCACAATAATCAAGAACAGAATAAGAAATGTAGATGAGAATAGAAAAATGAAAATAAGATAATAGAAATGTGGCCAAGAATAGAATAATAGAGAGTGACCAAATATAAAACAATAGGGTCATGGCTGAAGATAAAACAATAAAAAAATGCCCCAAAGTTAGTGATTGGCACGGGTAACCCCCGGGTATTTTGTGCCTACCCATACCCTTAGCAATGGGTAGCGGGTTATTGCGGGTATGGGTACGGGTACCTGCAGGTTTAACGAGTATTGCTGTTACCCGTGACCCATAATGAGTATTGTTCTTACCCGTGGGTTCAGGACAGAGCTGCAGACAATGCTACAACTGCCTTCAACCTCAGGACATTACCTGAAACAGCATACAAAAAAGTGCTCAACCCAAAGCCAAAAAGTCAGAATGGTATTAGGGTGTATCTACAGATGGCGTATAGAGTGTACGCTCAGCATTCCACCAATTCTGGAAGAATCCCTCTAAGAACACCAATCAACTCCTCCTGTTGACCTGTGTCCATGCTGCATGATATCAATGGAGACGTCTCTGGCCGAGCGAGTTATGATGGGCATATTGCACCCGGAAGACTAGGGAATGGCACAGGTCACCCACGGGTCAAATGTGGGTGACCCACACCCAACCCATGGGGAACCCGAACCCGTCAACCCATGGGTTTTTTCCCACGGGTTGATGGGTGTTGGGTGCGTGCTGCACCCGCACACGCCGTACACGCATGCGACATACGACACAAATTCGGCATATGAACATGCTGTACGCGTGCACGACATATGGCACGAACGTGCCGTATGCATGCGCGATGTACGACATGAACGCGCTGTATGACATGAACGCGCCATACGACATGAATGCGCCGTACAACATGAACGCGCCATATAACATGAACGTGCCATACGACATGAACGCACCGTACGACACGAATGCGCCGTACGACACGAATGCACCGTACAACACGAACGCACCGTACAACACGAATGCGCCGTACGACACGAATATGCCATACAACATGAATGCGCCCCATGCGCATGCGACGTACGACACGAATGAGCCGTACGACATGAACGCGCCCCATGCGCATGCGACATACGACATGAACGCGCTGCACGCATGCTTGTGATATGCGTGTGTGTGATACGTGTCAGCATACGGCGCATTTGTGTCAGCGCATTGGTGTCAGGGTGTGCACATATGGTGCATTGGTGTCGGCGCAAGCGCGTATGGCGTGTTCGTGTCGGCGCATGTGTTAAGTCCGCGTGTCGGGCGCTTAGCTAGCACTTCCGAGGGGGTTTCCGAGCTAGTGCGAGGGTCCGTAGCGGGGCCGAAGGCCGAGATCGGGGCCGAACGGGTTACGGACGGAGACGGGGGCGTCGGACGTTTAGGGTAGGTCACGGAAAGGTCGATCCGGTCGCTGAGGTGTTCGAAGTCGAAGGGACTTGGCTTCAACTTATGTGTTGCGCCCTCCTCGATCGTCTGTCCCTAATTTCGGAAAGGAGGCGGGAGTTTACCGGAAATGAATCGGAAACTGGGGGGGAACTAATTCGATATTCGTACTAGCGAACAGTCCAGTCGACTGTGAGACTATATACATATAACGCTCTTTGTACTAACTTTAGCCGGTCATAAAACAAGGAGAAAGATAGTACAAGGGGTTAATATAAGAAAGAGAACAAGGGAGTGAGGTACGCGATGATCCTGCGCGTCGGTTATCGATCGTGTCGGAACCTAGACTTTCGGAGTATTCGGAGGTTCGGATTCGGGCCACGGGGGGTCGGAATCGGGGGTTCTCGGAAAGTGTTCCGGGTATTCGGAAATCGGTTGTTCGGGTTCTGGTCGATCGGAAAGGTCTCGGAAACGGTGTGGGTGGTTGTGGGGGTTACTGTGGGTTTGTTTGAGGGCATGGGCTATAACAGCATGCGCGTGCAGCACGTTGGTGTCGGCGCGTGCGCGTAAGGCACATTCGTGTCATATGCATGCGCATATGGCACGATCGTGTCATACATGTGCGCGTGCATGTCGTATGCACGTACAAGGTTGAGGCGGCGGGTTGGGCCGGGTCACGGGTGCTCTCGGCTTGACCTGCACCCAAACCCAAGAGCACCCAACCCGGTGACCCATGCGGGTTACCCTAACCCGTGCTATTCCCTACAGAAGACTCTGCTTGAATTTCTTCCACATCGAGATAGGGAGATTATCATAAGTTACAAGCCTTTTGTCACCAGATATCTATCCCGTGTTCTTCCCCTTCTCTTGCAATTCCAATATGATATCTCCACACATCACCTTGGGCCCAAAGACATCACTCAAGGATCTTTCAAGAGGAAGATGTGGCATATTATCATCACTGAAGTCTTTCTCCGTGTCATGCTGCACATCTTGACAAGAAGGTTTCTTAGAAGCAATGGAATGTCGGTATGCCGATAAGCCTTCCCGAATGCAGGTAAAGGTGGATAATTCCTTTGGTAAGTTAGTGAGGTGTGTGGGAGGCCCGGAGGGCCAGATGTGAGATGGATAGGATTATTAAGACCTTGTTCCAATGCATAACAGTGAACTTTCTGCACCTTACTGGTCGAGGGAAGACTGGTATTCTTGTCACTCTGATTGAGCAATTGAAAGAATTTGTGACATCTGGTTGCTGTACAAAAAAATTTTTTTAATAGTCGGGCAAAAGATGACAAATTCTGACTCACGTTCTTGGTATGTGCATGGACAATGACGGATATCAAATCCTGCATCATGATGACGGTCCAAAGATTCCAATACGACATCCGCACATAGCAGCTTGGGCCCGAAGACATTGCTCAAGGACCTTTCGAGCAGAACACGTGGCATACTGTCATCCTGATCACTGAAGTCTTTCAATGCAATTTCGTGCCATACATCTTGACACAAAGGTTTCTTAGAAGCAACATGATTTCTATATACCCATAATGCTTCCCGAACCCAGGTGAGGGTGGACGACTCCTTTGGTACGTTATTTGGCACAAAGGTGTATGGTGGGTGACTCGGAGGGCCAGATGTGAGATGAATAGGAGGAATATTAAGAGCTTGTTCCAATGCATGACTGAAAAACTTCTGCATCTTAGTCATGGAGAGCATATTGGCATCCTTGTCATTGTGATTGTGCGATTGAAAGAATTTGCGTCGTATGGATGCTGTACGAAAAAATTGTTTTTTAATAGTCAGGCAAAGATGACAAATTCTGACTCACGTTCTTCGAAAGTGCATGGACAATTACAAATACCACATCCTGCATTAGGATGGTGGTCCGAAATAATCCTTTCTGGCATGACCCTCTCTACCAACATGTGCGGATACTCTATGACATTAGGGGAGATGGCTGAGGCCGAGGGTTTAGGGATGCTTCGCTCAGAAGATTCTGCTTGAATTTCTTCTGGGTCAAAGACAGGAAGATCATTGTGAGGTATCAACCCTTTGTCTGAATGAGCGGCCGCTTGCTGTTCGATCCCTTTCTTCCCTGGCTTAGGCTCGGACATAGCATCCAAGCACAAGATTTTCGGCCTGGGGACCTCGCTCAAGGACTTCTCAAGAGCACATGTATGCGCCGTATGCGCCGTACGTGTCATATGCATCGTACATGCCTTATGCGCCATACACATTTTCAGTAGGGGTCTTGACAGGATTGACAACCAGACATCTCTTACTGGTACACAGGTGTGGGTGTACTCTAGTGACTACCCATATACTCATGTTGTGCATAGCATGATGAAATGAAGATGGGTGCAATAAAAGCTGCAATCAGCACCCCAAATACAGTGGCAGGAAACCCTTGCAAGTTTACCCAGACCAGGCCTCCACTGCTGGCAGTCATCCTGACCATCCAGTAGCTGTCCTAAATGCAGGGCCACTGGCAGGACAATGTTGACTTTTTGAAACCTATAGGTTTTGGCCCAAGGTTCTCTGAGGTGCTCAAGTCACCGACAGGGAAAACCTCACATGTTCGGCAGAGTTCTAGCAATGCCTGGAGTATGAACTGGCAACCTGGGGCTAGAAGAGCCCTATTTTCAGTGAGTTGGGTTTCTAGAGCCCACATGAAACCGTGGTCAGGTTGCAGAATCGAGTTTTCATAATTCCCAGTGAGAACCTGTGCTGGCTACATCGTTTGGACATTGAAATTCAGCGCTAAATGTGCGTATATAAGTGAGGTTCAGTGCTAACCTCACTTATATAAGTGTACCCGCCTGCGGGTATGGGTTTGGGCTGGGTTGGAAATCCTGACCCTGACCCTTACCTATGCTACCTGTACCCGCTACCCGCGTGGGCTTCCAATACCCGGGCCAATCACTAATCACTGGAATCTCAGTACATGTACTTGACAATCAGCCTTCAAATTCTATATATCTTGTACATCCATCTTGGTGTCACATGAAACATTCAATACACTCTACTTACTGTGTCTGTCCTCTATATGCTCACACAAACATCTTTGCCTTTATTACTTTTAATATTTTCCTTTTATGTTCCACTCCACTTTCCTTATTTGCATTTCTGTTATGTCATTTCTATTCTCTGATATCCAATCTGTTACTATGTTCCTTATAGAGTAACTCCATTGGGAATTGGGGTGACATATCATCCCTCAATGTCATAGAGGAGATCAAGATTAGGACATATTATTCTGTTCTCACTTTTTCAATCTTTGGACTTTCTTATCTGTTATAGAAATCTAGTCAACTCCTTGTAGATTTGCAAGTAGTATGTTAAGTCCGTGTGTCAGGCGCTTAGCTAGTACTTCCGAAGGGGTTTTCCGGGTTAGTGCAAAGGTCCGTAATGGGGCCGAAGACCGAGACGGGAGTCGGCGAACTACGGATGGGGACGGAGGCGCCAGAAACTTAGGGTAGGTCACGGAATAGTTCAATCCGGTCACTGAGATGTTCGAGGTCGAAGGGACTTGGCTTCAACTTATGTGTTGTGCCCTCCTCGATCGTCTATCCCTAATTTCGGAGAGGAAACGGAAGTTTCACCGGAGTGAGTCGGAACTGGGTGGACTAAGATGATATTCGTACTAGCGAACAGTCTAGTCGACTGGAAGACTATATACATGCGAGTGTCCTTGTATTATCTTTGACGGTCATAAAACAAGGAGGAAAGGGAGTATAAGGGGTCAATATAAGGGAGAACAAGGAAGTAAGGTACGCGATGGTCCTGCGCGTCAGTTATCAAAGTATCGGAACCTTGGCTTCGGAGTCTTCGGAGGTTCAGAAATGCGGAACCTCAGAATATATGTCGGACATCTGGAAATCAGTTTATTCGGTCTTTGAGCAATTGGAAAAGTCTCGGAAAAGGTGTGGGTGGTTGTGGGAGTTGGTATGGGTTTAGTGAGAGTACGGGCCATAACATAGTATAAGATCTTGTACATTCAGTAGTCTGCTCATCAGTCAGATAATTGACTAAGATTTCAACTAACTTTCTGTTCACTTCTTTCTTCATTTCTGCTCTTGCTATTAGGTTCAGGCTATATGAAATTAGGGTTCAGTGCAGTCCAGTGGGTGCAACATATAAGTTGAAGCCAAACCCTATTCAGAACCTCACCATTGCTTCACCTTTGGGAGATATTACTTTAGATTATGACTATGTCATTTTCTATATCTTAACATAATAACAGACTATATAAATCTCTAGAGTATGATTTCTTAATTGGGTTCTCTGTAAAATAGCCTGTGCAGGTGTATTTTGTTGTCCTCCTGCATCTTGTCAGAGAACTTGACTTGCCTTAGTTTATACCAAAGTTTTGTCATACTTCTTGGGTCTTATAATATATACCCTCTGCCTATACCTTACTCCTTCAGCATACCTTATCCCTCAATTAGGCCTGAAGGTATGCAGACCTAGATGCCTGTAGTCTAGACTCCTGGTATTAGAGAATAGCATGGGTCACCTGTCATGTACACATACTGAGCACCCGGTAAATCGGCAGTGCTGACCAAATGATCAATCTAATTCCACGCACAAGTGACCAAGCCACACATATGTCACTTGGTACATCGGTCTCAGCTTGGCACATTCATCCTCCACATTCTCCATTCCTATCCCCCATCCACTCTTCCCTGCTCATCATAAATTAATCCCCTCCCTGTTTATTCCTTATTTCTCAGCTCATTCTACTTTGGGACATTTTCTATTGTTTTATCTTTGGCCATGACCCTATTGTTTTATATTCGGTTATTTTCTATTATTCTATTCTGACCACATTTCTATTATCTTATTTTCATTGTTCTATTCTCATTCACATTCCTTATTCTATTCTTGAAAACTGTGGACAATGCTTCCACACACTCTACATACCTTATTGTTCTCCATTCCTTATTCCACATCTTGCTTCTTAACTTATATAAGTAGCAGATGTATATAGATAGTTCTTCACTCTGAATATTGACTTGGTTTATATTCTCTAGTCTTCCCTCCTCCTGTCTGAAGTCCCTTACTTGGGCCAACACTCTTGGCACCCTCCTGGGTCTGCTCTGATGTGTCCTTGGTTTGGTTCAGCCCATATCCTTCTCTGGTTCATCATACCTCCTCTCTACTATATATGGTTAATCTCAGCAGTGGTTTGGGACATACACATCCTTGTAAGGTTGCACAGTTTGGGCTAGAGAATGGCATGGGTTAGGCCAACCTGCATGGGTCACTGGGTCAGGCATCCTTGGGTATGGGTATGGGTCAAGCTGAGAGCACCTGCAACCTGGCCCAACCCATGGTGTCATGCATGTGCATATGACATGCACCTACCACATGTGCATATGACATGCACCTACCGCATGTGCATATGACATGCACCTACCGCATGTGCATACGACATGCACCTACTGCATGTACATACATATGATATGAATGTACCACACATGTATGACATCCACTTGCCACACATGTGCAGGTGTGGCACGCATCTAACACCCGTCGAGCCATGGGAAAAAACCCATGGGGCGATGGGTTTGGGTTTCCCATGGGTTGGATATGGGTCACCCACATTTGACCCATGGGTGACCCATGCCATTCCCTAGTTTGGGCTTGGAATTGAAAATAGGTCATCCCCTAACACTTACAGTTCAGGTATTAAGGATTGCACAATGATATGAAATTATTCATCAAGTCCTTATATTCTGTTTACCATGGTTCAATGGTCACATAACCTATAGGAATTATATTTTTCCAATTATAGTACAATAGTCTTATGTGCAAGCCAGACGGTGTGGGTTTTTAGTTACAATGATACCTGCAAAAAAACTAATTCAATGATCATGAATAATGACTCGTTCTATATAGCCATATGTACTACTTTGCATGATATTATTTTCAGTGTTTTAGGTATTTTATTTCCCAAGTTATTTAACTGTCAACAGAAATTGCACATTAATAATTATTGGTTTCCAAATTTCTTTATTGCTCGAGTGTTATGGTTACTGTTTAACATTTTATGATTGTAATGAGCCATGGAATCCCAATGGACGGATATCTGGACTTTGGCGTAGGACTCCACAAGCAGTTGTTGGAAAAGCAAACCGCCGCGCCCGAAATCGCCGATTAGTAAGCAAGGCCATTATTGGCCGTTTTAGGTCTTGCGCAGGTGCAAGACATTCTTTTATTCCTTTTTATATAGTTTATTGTCTTCAAAACTATAAGTAATTACAGTCTATGTACAGTCTCCCTTAGTGGTTTGACATCGCGCAAACACTGAGTTATATCGTCGTATAGTCTAGTTATCTTTACAGGTTATTGGGCCCCGCTCCCGCTCACATACCGAAGAGTTATCTCCTGCTCCAATGTCCACAACAGCCTTAACCACCACCGATATCCTCCCATCCTCAGTCCCGAAGCTCATGCCAAATGGTTTGAACGGGACAGCATTTACCATGCGCTTCCAGGACGCCATCGAGGCCAAGGGCTTGTGGGGGTATTTCGATGGTACCGCTGTCTGTCCCACTCTGAGCTCACCTCCCACTGCTAAAGAAGA
>QLPG01013143.1:7344-21305 GCA_003314385.1 Gomphus sp. MG54 | reverse complement strand
CTATTACAACCCTCAGATACGGAACGCGCAGACTCCGAGAGGTTTTCAAGCCGCCGGACATAGATGGAAGTGAAGTCTTGGTTTTTGCAGACAGGCGCAGTGCACAGCAGCAGATACTGGAAAGAACATGTCAAGGAGGTCTTCAGAGAAGGAGAAACGTCATTCCCAGATCCAACAAGCCCTACACACCTTCAAGGGGTGCATATATGCACCACTACCACACATCCCCCATATCAGCTTCTATTCATACAGAGAATTGACACATTGTTTCATTTATCGGCAAACACACTTGCCAATACACTCGTGTATTGGACGAATGTGTTTGAAGGGGTGTGTTGTGACGAGGGGTGGAAGGAGCAACGGACTTACACGATGGAATATGACACACGATCGCACCGGGACGTATATACACGGTATCTGAAGGGAGAGAATGACGAAATATGAAGGATTTCCGATTGAGACAGGATCTAGGTATAAGCACTCACCATCAATGATGAAGATTTAGGTGTATAGCACAATTCAATGGATCGCGCGGCCGATGACGTGGAGGAACGATCAAAAGATAGGGCGCCGACCCTGCATTCGGATTGATAATGCCATTGCCATATTAGGAAAACGTTCTATTATCATAGTACGACCAATTTATGTATAAAATCTCAGTAGATAGGATAACAAAAAACAACAACTTTTTGAGCCCCATCTATTTTCTCGATCAACCGAATCTTCAACCAAGCGTATATTCAAATTATCAGAACTGATGTCCGCTGGTCTAACAGGTGCATCAATACCAATACAACCTCATATATGCCATCACAAACCATGTCATAGAGCCCACATATAAACTCCACGGGGTTTGATGATAGCGTCCGTGTGCCCCAACTTTTAAAACTCTCAAAATTTTCACCTGGCATGTGATATACCTCGAACGGGATCCTGCAGGTGATTCTGCTCGCTCCAATGAGTTGCAATATCGAAGGATCCCTGCAATAAAGCGATCAATATTTGTGACACTTAATCGCTAACCACAACTCACATGACATCTCTGCGCAAGAAGATGTCTCCCTCAACTACGACACAATTTAAAATGGCGAAGAGTCTGGAACCAAAGAGCGACTTACAAGGGTTGTCTTGAATTGGGAAGGCGACCCATGATACGTTTTGACCAGAACTATTTGACCATCAGGTCGTTTCGCTTTATGCAGCTTTACTATAACAGAATTTGTTCGGTCAGGGTCAGGCGTTAGATAGATACGCTGTTGATTGATCGTCTGCAGGAGGTTGATATCATTCCGCATGTAGGTGAGTATCTAAAATCGGACATCACTACACTGTGTTTCCAAAAACTTCAATGGTACGTGCATCGGGATCATCCAAGCAACCTGAGGACATGGGAATTGGCTGACTATTCACACCTTCAAGGTGCATGTGCTGTTAGAGGGGAATCCATCGCTGGAATAAAGATAATCTCACCTCCTATATGTATATTCACATTTCTATTGGAATCTGCAATAGACAATGTGACTTGTTTTAGTACATCATATATACCACATTGTTCAACAAGCCGGTTCACATATTTGGCTCTCCTGCATTTTGAATTTTATCAACGGCGAAGATGTAGATTGTGCTTCTGACATAATGGTCAGGTGTGCAAGGACAGAAATTCAGGGATACCAGATGGGGCATACCTTGATGCATTTGATCGCTTGTTTTCTTGCTTTGAGGCTCTCTAATCCTGCTGCCGCTGTTCCGCTGCAGCCGTAATATGCGTTTAAATTTTTTCAAGATAGGACGAGAGCTGTGGTGTAAAAACATCCCCATGCACATTAAGAGTTTTTTAATAAGAATTATTAATGCTTCACGGAGGAATAAACGGGGAGCGAACCAAGCACGTACCCAGCATTTGATTCATTAGCATTTGACCTTATCTGGTTCCTTTGCATGATCGACGGTGCATTCGATGGCCCACTCATGAGCATTGAGGCTTGTGTAGCGGTGGTAGGGATTAGTTGGTTGGGAAGATAGTCCGAAGCAGCAGATATGGCAACCCCTTCCGTGACTGAGTCTCCGTGCCATACATCCGAGTTGTGTTCACCCACAGAGTTCAGATTAGAGGCCTCGAACCCCTCTGCAGCCTCACATATCCTCTGCCCTAACATCATTCTCCTCAGGTTGAGGTATACTCGAATTGTGGTGCTTATCTCCCAAGCAAAGGATGGAACTATGAATATTCATGAGGTGAAGAGCGGTGACGAAGGATTGAGATGATTCGAGAGGCAGAAGGCTGGTGTTATATGTTGGATACACGGATAAGCAAATATATTCATTCACATTATCACTTCTACTTTCGCTACCACCAGATCCAAAACATAAAAACATTCTCTATCCAACGAGTCGAGCCAAGATAACCGAGACGCATATTCATTACATGCACACGAGTCAAGTACAAGTTTAAATCGAGTCGAGTCGAGGCGCAAACATGCGCACATACAATATCTTACCACAACGAGTCGAGGGATCGCTATCACAGCCATCTAACCCCAACATCGAGTCGAGACTAGCTACACAATGAATCCAGGCCTTGCAAACGGACTAGACACAGGACTTTATCTTTTCCTTTTCCTTTTTTCCATTTTCATTTTTCCACACACCCCAAAAAAAAACTCCAACACCGCTCCCTATGTAACCATTGTTCATCTTCCAAACATCATAAATAATTTTCCACTGTTCACCGATATCGGACCCCTATGTATATTCACATAAATAGATAGTATCATGTACGAAATCATAATGCACTTTTCGAGTCCACAACCGCGTCATTCAACTTAAGTTCACTCTTTCACTTCCTTACACATAATCTTCAAAGTGCAACGGGCTTTGTCTTTATCATTTAACTTCATTATTCTTAACATTATATACGAGTTGATAGGGGCTGTGCATCTTAGCGCCGAAGCACAGCGCTGTGCCAACATCTGGGTGCAGTGCAGGCTGAATTGTCTGACTTAGTATATATTTCCCATAGGTAAGCTGTCGTTGTTCAACTCTAAAGTTTGTACGTGCCACAGGAACATTCATTGAGTAGCACTCAGATGTCTAGATTGGGTCAGATGTATTGTTATATTTACTAGGCTTGACTCACCATTCATCATATAAGATGCTTCGGGGCGAGACTCGATGGCCATTCTTACAGGACCCATGGAGGAAGGCAGGTGGGGTTCGAAGATGAATTAATGGACAATTAAATTAGATCAATATTAGACGAGCAGATATCTAGATCCGGAGATTTGCTCCACAGTGTGATGATTATGTAGTTGGGTCTGGCAGATAGGGTTTCCTGGGGTTTTCCCGCGCTATTATATCGGAGAGTCGGTGGGACAATGAGGTAAATGCTCCTAGTGATTTACTGTGATTTATTCTGTATTTATCACTAGGGAAGTTATTGCTCTACAGCAATTCTACTGGGAGGTGAGTCCTGGGTTTACTCTCCGCTTAGGCACCGTACCGGGAATCCGGCCTGGGCGCCAAAGCGTCGGTTTGTAGATTTGTGGTCCTCCCACAAGTTAGATATACTATGTAGTTGTATAATATAATATATGGGGTTGGAAACCCAACTGTGACCCGGCCTTGCTGTACGACGAGTAGTTGTTGTCCTAGTCCCGAATAGGGAAGTACGCTCGGCGCTTAACCTTCCGGTTCAGCGCGAGGCAAAGATGTTTAAGTATAGCCTAATGGCTAGTGTGATGGGGGGCAACGATACAAGTATAATTGCTTTGTTTTTAGTTGTTATTCTACTGTAAATATGTCTTGTATTTATATGAAATGGAAAGTGATTGGTAAGACGAAAACTTCACGGAGTGAAGTTTAGAAGCCGGCCTAATGCGGCCGTGCGCGTGGTACACCCGCATATATGCGGTGGAAATGATATAGAGAAAACTTCACAGGGGGGAAGTTGGAAATAGAATAGGATAGAGAATAGACTGAATAGAAATCCACATGCCAGTGTATCCCCTTCCCAACGAGTCCAGATGAGGTGAGCCGGCCCTTGGGGTAGGTATGGGGCCAGGTAGAGAGTGTGGGGTAAAACCCGCTCCTAAAATCATGGCAATATTATCGTAGGTTCCTCATGATGTATATGACTTCAATATGAAGTTGCGTCCTGATCTGGGAATGGTTGGAGGAGATATTGGAGCTTTGGTGGAGAATGTATATATAAATGACTCAATAATGCCTGGTTCTAACAGATTAAACGTTCCATAGCTCTGGATCCAGACTATGAAGGGTATATCAGATATATTCTAGTATGCAAGCATCCGAACGCCGCTCCTAATAAGAACAGATATGAAACAGATAAACATTAAAATGGAGTAGACTTTGAATATAAAGCCAGAAGTACAATTAATGTGAGAAAAGTAGCACAAAATAATTCAAATATATGAAATAACTCATAATGCTATAAAATTGAAGGAACGGACGAGCATACAGCATGTCCATACAACCATCGAACGAGTCCCTGTAATTGAACTCTTTTCGGGAGGTTTTGCCTCGTCACCTTGCACTTTAATGATCAACATTTCCCCATGAATCCGGAGAGTCTATAAGCTACAAACACGTCCATCTCACTATTATCACAATCCACCTGATAGAAGGCAGTGCGCACCCATCCATTAGGAAATCCGGAAAGCACTTAATCAACCACCTCTTAAACAGACCCAGAAATTAGCAGAACCTCCAACGTCAAAACACATTCGCCGGTGGTCCTCTCTGAAACTCCAGTATCTGAAATACTTGCTTGCACTGCCTATACTCCCTGCTGGACACAACGTGCTGCATATGGTGCCACACATCAATATCAAGATCACATCCAGAATGGGCCAAAGTTGCGAGTTATCTGTAGAACCTCAAAACCTCGAATACTTAACCATATGGAGAAATTTCATACTCTCATCATACTCATAAAATGGACACGGGTAATAGGTCACCTGGAACATGAGGTTGACAGAGAGCTCTTAGGAGCGACGATAACGTCCATTGTATCAGGACTCGTTTAGATTTACTTTGGTGAGGTCGAGGGGATGCGTGATGTTTCCTGCGAGGCTGGCCTGACAGAGGGCGGGATTTGGGCTTATGTAGGAAGGTGTGTATCTCACTTTGAAGGAGATATTAAAGCAACTATTCTACCTGAACAAGAGTCATCTAAACTATATGGAGAGATAAAAAGGGGGCTTACATCTGAGCTCTGATGAAAAAAAGGATGTAAGTACCCCGTGACTGAGAAATTTTCATGTCACGGCGAGTGCTAATTAATTATGTAAAACCAGAGCCAGAAACTGCTGGCCACTGAACAAGGAGTGCATACAGCTTTTTGACAGTGTATCTATATAATCATGCACCGGAGATTTAGTCTCTGTTATCTATAGAAGCTCATGGTCGTTTCACTGTCCAAAGATTCAAACACAAAGGTCAAGCGGCGGTGAGGCGGTAATATTGATCTCGTTCATTGAAGAATATTGGTACTCATCCTATGTTTTCGAAGCATTTTTTGACCTTCCAGATCTTCTGGGCGTGCACTCCAGTACACAAAACTAGATATCCTCGACATGGGTTTCTCTCACAAATTATATCAAATAACTGATCAATTAATATTTCTCCCTTTATCTCACGCATTGCGCTGGCCCCTTGATATCGTCTCGTGGTTCCAGGCCTGTTCATTACCATAGTTGTATGACTAGTGAGCAATCTCTAACACCGGTATGAGGCCAGTGTTTCATTCCTTGTGTTCATGGGATTTCTAAACTCTCTCATAATTCGCTTTCCACAGCCTTGTCACACCGATTCCCCGGTTCCAGGTACCAAACGGTGCTGAAACTCACGTTGTTTCCAAAATATCTCGTTTAAAGTACATGTTTCCATGGTGAGCCAAGACTAGTAAATATGGCAATACATAATATTTCGTCTGACCCGATCTAGATATCTGAATGCTACTCATTCAATGTTGCTGTGGCACGTAGTAGCTTTAAAGTTTAACAACCACAGCTTACCTTCTATGGGACATATGTTTGAACTCGGACAATTTGGCCTGCACTGCCCCCAGATGTTGGCACAGCGCTGTGCTTCAGCGCCAAATATAACAGCCCTTGTCAACTCGTGTATACCACCAGCTTTCTACTTCTCGAACCATGTCAATCTCTTCATCAGCATGAATGTTCTAAGTTCCATCCTTGGCTGGGAAGATAAACACCACAACTCAAGTATGCCTCAACGTCAGGAGAATGAAGAATACAACCCAGAGGGACGGATAGCGCAAAGGATATGCGAGGCTGCAGAGGGGTTCAAGGGCTCCAATTTGGACTCTTTTGGGGGGAATGACTCGGACATGTGGAACAGAGATGCAGATATGGAAGGGGCTGCCATATCTGCTGCCGATAATCATCTTCCTAAACAACTACTGCATACTTCCGCTAGACGAACCTCAACGGTTATGAGTGCTCCGTCAAACAATCCCCCAATCACGTATAAAAAACGGAAGTCCAAGGCTAAAGAACTACATGTTGGGTACATCTGTTTTCCATTCATTCCTTCATTATACATAGACTCATTATTATGGTTGCTGGACTTCTTATCATTTCTTGCACATGCGCTGGAATGTTTCTACCTGTCAGCTCTGTCCCAACAAATTTTATGAAACTCCTCTTAGGGATGCACCAGAGAAGCGGAAGTCATAGTGAGCCTCAATTAAAGCATCATAGGGATGAAATCTGGGAGGCACAACCAGGTACAAATCATCTGGTATACCTATCCTTTTACTACACTTCATACCTTACCACAGCACAATCCACGTCTTCTTCCCCGTTGATAAATTTCAAAATGCAGGAGAGCCAAATCTGTGAACCCGCTTGTTGAACAATGTGGCATTTACAAAGTGCTGAAACAGGACACATTTTCTGTTTCAGATGCCAAGGGAAATGTGAATATACATTTTGGAAGTGAGGTTTCATTCTATTCCAGTCATTGATTCCCCCCTGATAGCACTTGCATCTTGAAGGTATGAATAGTCAGCCAATACCCATGTCCTCAGGTTCCTTGGATGATCCCGATGCACGTAACATTGAAGTTTTTGGAAACACAGTGTACTCATGTCCGATTTTAGATACTCACCTACATGAGGAATGATATCAACCTCCTGCAGACGATCAATCAACAGTGTATCTATCTAAAACCTTACCCTGACCGAACAAATTTTGTTATAGTAAAGCTGCACAAAGCGAAACAACCTGATGGTCAAATAGTTCTGGTCAAAACGTATCACGGGTCGCCTTCCCAATTCCAGGCAACCCTTGTAAGTCGCTGTTTGGTTCCAGACTCTTTGCCATTTTTATTCGTCTCGTAGTTTGAGCGAGACATCTCTTTGCGCAGAGATACCATGTGAGTTGTGGTTAGTGATTCAGTGTCATAAATATTGATCGCTTTATTGCAGGGATCCTTCGATGCTGCAACTCATTGCAGCAAGCAGAATCACCTGCAGGATCCCGTTCGAGGTATATCACATGCCAGGTGAAAATTTTGAGAGTTTTAGGAGTTGGGTCACACGGACGCTATCATCAAACCCCGTGGAATTTATATATGGACTCTATGACATGGTTTGTGATGGCATATATGAGGTTGTATTGGTATTGACATACCTGTTGGGCCAGCGGACATCAGTTCTGGTATGACACACTCAACTGCCCATATAATTATTTATAGTATTGTCGATGACTAGGCATTGGCAGAGTCTCAAATGCCGGGAAAATTTGTGTTCCCTTTTATTGGCATGGTAATGAATTCATTTTCTGAATTCAACCTTTCTGACAATCTCTAGGGTGACGGCCTTTACGTTACTGTGCAGCGAGGACTTGATCAACCCCTGTGGAAACTGATATATGCTGGTGAATTATCAGGTGGAGACAGCGACAGATATGTAAGTTTCCATATTTGCCTAAAGATAATCCCAGTCATTCTCACGGATAATGGTAGTCTATTGAAAATATTCTATCTAAAATGCACAATGCCCTTCCAGGGTCAGTATTCGAAGATATCGTACATTCCTGGTATAAAATTATCTGTCTATAGAAATATATGGACCCGATACGATCCTAACCCCCTCAACTGGATGGGAAAGCTCATGCTTCGCTCCTCCTCATGGACGCACCGCACTGAAGATCTCGTGGACATTCTTGGATGTCGATTTGACGAAATCACGCTTCCTATGGTCGGGGCTGCATTCTTTGAGCAAGGCTGGCTAGCGGAGGGTACCCATTTCATGCCATACAGTTTCAGTGCTGCCAGTCGTGAGGTCGGTTTGGGTGACATTGGCTATGTTGACGAAAATGGCAAATTTGTCGTCATTGAAAATGTTCATGGCCATATGCAAGGCCAAACTGGATCACTGTCCTGGAATTATGAGCGGGATACCAGTGACAGTGAATACCCCGAGAACAACCCCGGAGAACCTATATTTAGCCAAGCAGGTCAGACTTTCCAACGGAGTAGGGGAGTGCATTTCTACTTTTTGTGTTTCTCTTGTTAACCACTCATCGCAGATTCATCTCTCCTAGTATCCCTGCGTCAATGTTCGTCAATTGTTCGTTAGAATACAATAATTTGGATGAAACACATGCGTGGAAGTGGTTGCGTGACCACGCGTGCTTGATAATCGACCGCCATGGCCTCTTTATTCCCCCCCATGAACTGAAACTAGGTTAGTATCTTTGTAAGCGCAGAAAAGGGTTTTAACCAGCAGCGTGAGATAGTCACCAGAATACACTGGGATTATTACATTAGACTGACACTCGCCGACGGTCCCAGTGTGCCGAGACATCAATGGTCCTACTCCCAAAGGGACACCTGAGCACGTCCCGGGGTGACACCCGCCGTGTACATTTTTTCAAGCAATGATGGTCCAAATATCCGGGAATCAGGAGTACCAGAGTTGAAGACCAGATTCCGTGCCTCATTCGACCCCAACCCCCAATGGCTGGATGACGCAATGTGGTATCCCGAGAATGCCAATTCCACTTCGATCGAAGGGCGAGATGGCCTCGCTCTTGATTCACATGATTGGTAATCGTTTCTCAATTTTTAACGTAGTAACGCTATGCTCATATTCAAATAGGGCACCCTATATAGATTTCTTACAACTTCCCATCGGTGCCGCTCGTCCCTTTGTCTCCGGTCGACGATCAATGACGTACAAGCATGACTGACTGTGCACCTCAAGTCTGACAGCCTCATGTAATCATGTACCCTATGAGACTCTCTCCATTAAAAATCATGATAAGTCCCAGACCGAAATCAGAGTCGAGGAAAAACAAGTTTGGACCAACAGCGTGAGATAGTTCCCGGAATATGGTGCAAATACAACATTAGTCTGCGACTTGCAGAAGGTCCGAGTGTGCTGGGACATGAATGGTCCGACTTTCAATCAGACACACAAGCACATCCCGGGGTGACAAATCCGGCCGTATACCTTTTTTTAAACAATGATGGCCCAAATATCCGGGAATCAGGAGTACCAGAGTTAAAGACCAGATTCCGTGCCTCATTTGACCCCAATCCCCAATGGGTGGATGACGCCATGTGGTATGCCGAGAATGCAAATTCCACTTCGATCGAAGTGCAAGATGGCCTCGCTCTTCACTCACATGTGTGGTAATGTTTTCTCGATTTTCAACGTGGTAACGATATGATCATATTCAAACAGGGGCTGCTATATAGACTACATACAACTTCCCATCGGTGCGGCTCGTCCCTTTATCTCCGAAGTCAACGATCAATGACGCACAAGCATGACTGACTTTGCACCTCATGACTGACAGCTTCATATAAACACGCACCGTATTACACTTGTTCCATTAACAGTCATGATATTTCCAGACTGAAATCAGAGTCGAGGAAAATAAAACATTGAGTCCCGTCTCTCTCCCGCTATGTCCTCTGGCTCTACAGTGAGACCATCTCCACCTAGACTCCATCCAGACACCAGCTATCCACTTGTACAGACCGCCATAGATGGTCACTCATCTTTGTTCCCCCAACATATACCAGTCTCCTTTATCTTCGTCCCCGAATTCCCATGTGACTCATCCCCTTGAAAAAATTCATCTTTTTTATCTTCCCATCAATGGGCTTCTTCCTCACCCGTCTGTGGGAAAGTAGACCACTTTGACATCGTGGAGCCATCCCCCTAATACGCCGCCCGCTCATGGAGAATTGCAGCCACAGCATGTTCTGGCCCCACGGCTGCATCAGGGATAATACGTCGTTTCCGGGCATCAGCAGCAGGATCACGTCGTGCCCTCTCAGGTTCAGCAGCAACACACGCGCAGACAACAGGGAGCATCGGAACATCACGAGCATCCTTCGCTGCAACAGCCCCGCCCCCGGCCGCAGTTGGAACGCTCAAAATTCCAGGCCTACCCATCTCATTTTCCCCACCAGAAAAACCCCTCGCATCAACAGGTGCCACAGGTCCCAAATGCTTCACACCCTCTGTACCCATACCACCAGCAGTACCGCTCCCACTGGCCAAGCGCCACCAACACTGATGGCCTCAACGCCGACCGCCTGCTCTGCTCTCCTCACCTCCACTTCAGCGGGACTGATCCTCACCTCAGCGGGACCAGCCCTTCCCTGAGTGGCCCCGGCATGGCGGTCAAACTGTCCCCGCCCTGTGGCGCACCCAACTCCTCACGCAAGCACAAACTCCAGGCTTCTCGAGGGCTCTCGGCCGGATTAACAGCCGCTTGCGAAGCCAATAATCAAGGGGCAGAGTAAGGCGGTCACAAGTGGGACGGCTAGGAGATGTGGGGCTGCCGAAGATAGTGCAAGGTCATGAGCAGGTGTGTAGAGCGTTTGTGGGCTTTGTTGATTGTTATGGATTTCCTCGAGTAAAGTTATTGTTTTTGTTGTTGCCTAGTGAGGTCGTCGTTACCCGCCCATCCATCAGCCCTCAAATTCTCGTTGGTTCCATCCTCACGTCATCTTCTCCACGTTTCGACCTGCAGTTCCGCATTATTACACATCCAGTTCCCGGTTCAAACTTCTGGCTTCAAAAAACTAACTTGGCTAAGGTTCTCCCACCGTCGTCGTTGCATCGTAGTCGCCATCGCTGCTCCGTTGTGACTTCCTCATATGCTCGCTCATCGAAAGGACGATATCGTACTCGACCTCATTTTTCTTTTGCAGATGGAATCTATCTCTGCATTTTCTCAGACGTCCAATTGCACACTTGATATTTGGGTAACAGTTCTGAGAGAAATATAAGTGAGAACAGATGACATTCCATCATCATCCCGGGATGGACAGACATAGTTTCAGGGATAGCGCAATTATCGTCAACGATGATCCGTACACCATTCACCATAGCTTATCACAATCTACTCGTCGATCATGCTATATCAGGATCCATTCCTTTCAATCAGCACTGGCCGTGCCTGTGCCTGATTTTATATCCCGCAAACGAAACTATATATAGAATGGAATATTACTCACAACAAAGCCTGACTAGTGTTCATGCGAATCTCCCGGAGGATGTCCGGGGTCATGCCGCACGATAGGCGTTCTCCCCGGACCCATGAAAGTAGCTTGAACTGTTAATTTTTACTATTATCAGGTTGCCGGTCATTAGAACAGAGTGGTTCCGCTTAGATTTCCTTAGTTACGCCACAAATCAATGCTAATTTATCTAATGTTAACTGTTCTTCATGCCATTCACCCAGTTCAGAACTGTCGGGCTCAGAGTGACTGAAGTTGCCATGACAATCAGGCAAGCGCCGCCACTCGGGCACAATCATGGATATCAGATTAAATAGACCTTAATCGCCGCAGACTCGGTAAGTGGTTAGGGTTGTACCACAAAATGAACAAGATCGTAGAAAACAGATTAGATTTGACCTTCTCGACCCTCACTGGAAGTTGACGACCACGCCAATCAGGGCTGCGGCACCGATCACTCTATTAGATTCGATACGCGGCTTGGCATGGTCTGTGTACATATTGCCATCGCATCGATCAGGGTCGATCACAGCCTGCGATCACGTGGGCGTCAGTGAACGGCAATCAATCCGGTATACCTTGGCACGTTACACCGGCCCGATAGTGGCATGGCATCTATCACATCGGAGGTACCAATTAATCGGGCGCATCTTGGCAATCACACCGATTAGAGTTACGCCAAAACTCAGATTAGGTTAGACTCGATCGGCTGCATCCGGCTATGCCACAGGGGACGCCATATTGTGCCTATTACGCGAATTCCGGCGCCATATGAATCACCGGCTGTGATCGTGAGAATGAGGCAACCACTTGACCACAATCACCCTTATGTTCAACCGGATTGGCTTCAGAAGTTGATGTGTACGCTACACGTCCACTATATCGTCTCTTATACTCAAAATACCTGGCCATCACCAACCGAAAACTACTTCACACACCCCATTTCCAGCTCTTCGATTACTCAAATAGCGTTTGGAGTCGACGGTGGGCAGGAAGGAGGTCCCAAGGACGGAGATACCTTGGTGATGGTGAATTATTTGCTGGCTGTGGTTTGAAATATCCTATTTTCTTTTGATTTGAGCATTATAGCTTCAAAAACCATTGTATATTCATCATTGAGTTCGCAGATGTATATGATTTACGTGGATTCGTTGGCAATTTGTATTCGTGTTTGGCTTGAATTTACCCTGAAGATGTCTTTTGTGGAATTTAGAAGATAGAGATACAATAGAAACATATAATATTATTGTATATCTACCCCTCATAGACTTGGCGAGGGTGGAGAAAATGTAGAACGTGAATGTCATATAGCAGTGAACCATGTTTCCTCTGAGAAAGAGCCCTTCTTGTCTCCAATTCCGAGTGGGTGGTAATGAAATGGGAGGAAGAGTGTCCTAGATGGTGCAGAACATGGTGTATGGCAGGAGTGCTTGTATATACCTAAGAGAAGGATAAGCAGAGGATTTTAGTTAGTGTGCAGGTTTTTAGATCCAAGTTCAGCGACCCAGTATATGGGAAAATGTGAAGGCCAAGTTCAGTCCGAGCTAACTTGTGGTGTTCGTCGTCGATCCTACCGAGCCGATCCTGCTGTCTCAATGACTCCTCATTCCAAATATAAGATTGATTATAGGCTCGGTATCATCTCTGGACTGGATATAACTCTGAAAATCTTGGGTCATTATCTCTGTTCGACATCCCCGTCATTCACACTCCACAATCACACATGCAGCATTACTACTTCAAATGTGATTTCTGTGATCAAACCCAAAGAGGGCATCTCATCGTGATCCAAGATCATGATAAAGAAATGGAATCCGTGTAGCGCACCAAATCAACTCGATCCCAGTTCAATGCTTGAAGAGGTCAAACAAAATATGATCTGTGATCTAAAGATAGTGACTCCCTGATACAGGATAAACGGTAGAGTGTTCCTATGGAATAACCGATCAGGTCTCATTAATCTGATCGGCCTGTTGGAGGATGTGTAATAAATGATAAACACTGTACCATCCATGGCATCGTCGGTGGGGTCACCGGATTTGGCATATTGGATAACTTTTGGTACTTCTGTGGCTGACCAGGTCGGAGCTACCAGAACTCAGACCTAATCAACCGGATAGAGATACCAATCCGCGATACCATAGCATAGTGTGACACATTTTGTGTGGTACCATATTACCCTGTCTCCAATCCAGAATTGATTGGGGTTTGGTTTGAATAATTGGGGAGGGTCCGTGGGGTCACCCTGACTAGCAAGATGGACCAACCATGTATCGACGCGACACAGCTCACAAAATTAACAAACCTCGCCAGGACCTTCATGCGAGATTTGATAGGCGATCAATAGGCAATCTTCCCAGATCATCTATTCGTGAACAGAGGGAACACACACTCGGGAATATAATTTACAAACCCAAATCAAAAAAAAAAAA